>JADANM010006502.1:5604973-5679016 GCA_026213755.1 Eurema hecabe
CGAATTCCAAAAATACTCAAGAAATAATTTTCGAATATACGTCAAGAAAAGGATATAATTTTCAATATAACGGATAAATCAATGCTCATTTAATGTATGTAATTGATATAAATTTTAATTTTAATTCAATCTAAAATGACCCATGGATTCTATCTGTTAAAAAAATATTTGAGGAAAAAGGGTTGTTTAAGAATATAATTTGTTAATACGGTAATTTTATGAATATCAATACGTTTTGAGTTAATTATTATACGGTGTATTACAGAAAAGATACTTCAACATGAATTTGTTAGTAAGTAGATAACATTAATTACAAAACAACATATCTTATAAACAACATATCTTAGTTAAAATAATTAAACAATGACCCTGTATAGTACTTTGTTCGAACTACTATAAACCCGTAGAATAATATTTTAAAGCATAATTTTTTCAACGCCATGTAAATAGAAATATAACTTTTTTGTACCCGGCAGCTTATCTAGAACAAGCAACGTGTAATATTAAGCGTTGTTTTAAAATAGTTTGCGCTTTGGGTATTAAAACAAGACTACTCCTACGAATCCTACTTACGATGACTCTAGTAATGTGCGTTATCATACTTTTCCTTTTAACATTACAATTTTGGCATATTCGCATGTCTACAGTAACCATATCTGGCTTTTGTTATTATATGATGAACAGACGCTTCCATTAAGATGATTTAATTTTAATAATTTATGAAGAAACGGTGGTCAAATAGAATGCTTGGAAAATATAGTTAAAGAAAAATATCACATGGTGAAATAAAATCAGTTTACGTAAAATCAAAAATTTCGATGCTCTTAAAACTCAATTTCGTACAAAACTTCATATAATAGTTCAATAGTTACTAAACTTAAAAGCTTTCTCAATCTATAGATTACAAAACATTATAACACATCGTAATAAAAAAAACAACGACAACAACTACACATCACGATATTTTTAAACTACTTTAACACATAAGGTAGACATTGGTTCATGGATCAAACTACAGGGCAACGTATTACTTTTTATCGTACGTAGTATTTTTATCAACTATACGAGTAATTAAGACTTGTTTATTTTAAGTCATTTTAACGTACACTATACTAAACAGTATAAGTATAACATCGATGTAATATAGACATAAAATTCCACAAATATTCTACGACTTATTTATGTACCTAAACTTACAAAAAATTGTAAATTTCCAAAAATGTTTTTATAATAATATTGTTTCATTTTGGTATAAAATAATAATTAACTTGATTCCACTTTGTACTTGTACCGTGACTTGCGTTAAAATTTTATAGAAATAGTATTAAATACTAAAATATTCTTCTCTTGGACGAAATACAACAGATAATTGTAACGTATGCAATAAATGTAGTCTTTTAACAAACTAATACATTTGGACAATTTTTTGTGTATTTTAACCTATATATATTATATTAATAGTAAATACGGATAGATTCTAATACATCACGGAAAATTGAGGAGCGGTGATAGTCACGTGTTGATTGTAAATTTTATATATGTATTAGGTATATGTAATAAAATTGTGAAATTCTGATTCAATATGCAAAAGATAAATCTTAAACACAAATACACACGTCCTTCGCTAGTTTACGATCTCGCAGAATATATTATAATACATCCGTATTGGTTATTTAAAATAAAGGGTAACAGAAACAAAACCTTAACAGCTAAACATCAATATATTTAAAAGACAATAACAGTAGGCGCCCTTATACAGCGCAGACTTATAATTTGTCTGATATCCGAAAACATTGTTCATAGCCTTGAAACGTCTCGCCAATTTTTATACGTACTTCACATAAAGGTCACTATAAGTCCACTTTCCCTGGATTTAATTAGGTAGTCATAATAGGTATCTGTCAGGTCCGAGAATTTAATAATATATTAAGTGCGTCATATCCATCAATTATTTTTTTTATCCTGTGAATGTAATAACAGTCGTATGTCAACAAGTAATGTTGCCTTATAAGACTAAAAAAGTGTACAATGGCATCTTTTTCTGCGTCAATAGCGGAAATTTTATCGTTGGCGATACTTTGTGTTACAAAAAGTACTATTTATACTGAATATCAGATTTAGTTCTGTTAGTTATATCGTTCCTTCTTTCTTTCTGTTTTATAAAGTCAATTATTTGGTGATGTATTTATCTAGTGTAGATGTCATATCTAGATCATTACTTTAACGGATAGAATAGTATGTAATAGCTAGTGGTTTATATGAATACGCAGTTTTTTAATGATATTAGGATAATCCTGCAACCATTCATGAAACATTTATATCGATATTTCTATTATAATTAACTATTATTGATACATTAAGTATCATTTATATGTACAAATCAATGGATATGTATATCTTCTTATCATCATTATATGTACATATCGTGTATAGATTACAAAGATAAAATATCTTCTTAATAATCTTAATCATATATATTATGACAAGGACAAGGCTTTAATTGGACCGAATCGAAATAGAAAAATAATGTAGGTTTTTTCTAAGAAAGTGTCTTATCTATAATTGTATAACTAATGTCTTTAAATAGTTAACAAAGTATAATAAGGTCGATTCTGGGAAAAATATGAGTATACATTAAAACTTTAACGAATCACAGATATTACGACTTCAAAACATACGTTACGTGCCTATTTACAAATCTTATCTCTAAGATAATGTTTCCATATTTTATTTTTTATTTAAAATCATATATCTATCATAGATATAAATATATTTAACATAGATAAGTAACAGAGTATAAAAAACTGCTTATAATCCCATTAGTCCGAAAATTAGCAAAACATCATTGACTTACACATTAGAAATGATAATATGCTAAATAACAGACTGCACTCTTCATTTTTCTATTTAGTGAATTTTTGAATGACAAATTAGTAATGGTTTATAAAAAATGCAATTTACCTAATATAATGAAAAATATTTGACGAAATGTGCAAAGCATATATGCATATTGAACAACAGGAGAAGCCGGATTAGACTTAGTAGTAACTAGTAAAACTAAAACAATTGAATAAATGCCGACAATTTTTCATTACGCACGTATACATCAAACTGATATATAAGCCAATGTGTGTATTGTCAATTGATATGCATTAATTTTACGTATAAAATTAACGGTTAATTATTGATATCGTCCAAAAGTGTTTGTACTATCATCCTGTATGATCCATTATTGAAGATATATACAAATTATTGTCTCGTTTTCGAAAATCATTAGATATTAAAATAGAAGTTATTAATGTAAATGTTTTAAATATTAAATTAGTATTGAATTTTTGTTAAACTAGTTTTACACAGGAAAGTTTTCTAGACAATATTTGAAGTCAATCTTCAATCAAGGCATACCTATTTACAAAATTCAAGTAACATAGAAAGTTTTTCACGATTACAATGTTAATTCAAAATATCTTAATATATAGTCTCATATTTTTAGTATTTTAATTGAGCAAATTATTAATAATATTGTAATGATTAATCAATTTAGAAGAAAACGCTTAAAACTCAACTACGCTTTATTATTTTACTTCAAATTTTTCTAGGTACTAGTATTAGTATGTTGTATTAGTATGTGTATAACACCTAATTACATATTTTTCAGCTAAGAACTATCAAAAGCATTAAAATTTCAACTACCCGTATATGCGTAATTATAATAGGGTAATTATTTTATAACTGCTACATCAATAACCTAACTTTGTAAAAGTTCGCTACTAAAGGCAATCTTTATCCTGAGAATTAAATTCTTTTCAATCACATACAAAACATACTCGTTCGAAATATATTCATAATCACATATTATCACACAGTGCTTACCATTTAAGAATTCCGTTCCGTAGCAAATAAATAACAAAAATATCAAAAGTCTTAAGCTTAAATTTAAAATATGTACAATTTTTATTTACAGAGAGATATATAAAACTATAGAGTCGTATACAATAGAGTTATACTAAACGTATATCTGCATTTAACATTACTTCTAAAGAGATTTTGTTAAAAGAAAAGAAGAGACTCAAGAGGAGAAAGAGATAAATGAGTAAAAAGATAGCAAAACTGCTTTTAATTCCAATTGCATCATAATATTTAGGTTTATAAACACTTTTTTAAAACCAGCACGTAATACGAATCTATAGTTTTATACTCAGCTTAAAATGTAATTGGACGCATTACGCCAGTCTAAGTCAATATAATGTCAATAATGTAAACTGCAAAATGTCTAAACTAATACAAAAGCTAGCTGGATGCAGTAGAAAGCCCACATGTATTCCCTAACTTGTAGGGTGTATGATATGGCCCTAACGCGGGCCATATAACGCATATGCTAGGCAACCTCGTCAGACAATTTGTTATGACCACTCACTTTAGCGGCAAGCAGGCCGGGGTTGAGCTCGTAATAGCTGAAAATAAGCGCTTGTATGAATAGCGATAGTTGATATACAATTGGGGAAAATTTTGTGAAAAGGCTGTAGCTGGAACATTGTGCTAAATTTGCATTATTTTATATGTTAATTAAATTATTTGAGGTTAATAGTTTGGATACATATGAACTTCTAGTTTCAACTAGATTTTATTCATTTCAATGAAACTAGGTGTCATGTTACATGTAAAAGCTGAAAGGAAAGGCTACTACAAAAGGCTAATACAAATAATTGATACCATTTTTATCTAAGTATTATATGGCACATCTTTAGTATACAATATCATGGTTTTAACTGTAATGAGTTTAAACTTGAATTTGAAGTACAAAATAGTTTAGTTAATTCAACTGTATATATGATAACTGTAAACATATAATCAGCAGAAATATTTTGTCTTTGCATACGATTCCGCACTTAAATCACAGAAGCTTTTTAATTCACAACAAGCATTCGCATCTTCAGCATGAACGAGAAAATATAATCAACATTAACTTTATAACAAAAGGGCCAAAGCACTCGCAATTATGCTATTTTAAAACTATTTCTTCCTAGAAGTTTAATTAAATATGTATTTATAATGACTACTTTAACTGTGTATATGAATTTTCAATTAGATAGATATTTTATTTCATTTTGAATTAATTTAACAGGTCGTGATATGATATGATTCGTAATTAGAGTAAGATACACTCCATTTTAACCATGATGTAAAGATATTCCTATGATATCAGTTAGATCGAATAATAAAATATTTTAAATAAAACTATCAACCCGCCCCGGCGTAGCTTTCATATATTATGCATATATTATTATTATATTACATATAAACATTCTACATGTATCAAAAACCGCATGAGAATCGGTTGCGTGGTTTTAAAGATTTAAGCATATACAGGGTTATGGGGACAGAGAAAGCAACTCTATTTTGTAATCCTAGTTTTTAAATTACAGAGTATAGTGCGACACAATTATACTTAAGCTTGTGAACTTTGAGCGCTCGATAAAGCGAAGCGTTGCTGTTTTTGAAACATTCAACATTGAGCATTATATTTATTCCGCATAATGCGCTTTAGTGTTATAATAAAAAAAAAACTAGCTATTGATAATACTTACGATAATCCTCTTTCCCTCAATCGCCTTATACAAGCAGGTTTTACTTTAGGCCCGCCGAGACTATGAGCGCCTCGTCCAGTTATAAAAAATAAAGTTTGAGCTCGCACACCGTTTCTACCATTCATTTGCCTCAACTTTTGTATGTGAATATCAAGAAATAAATCAAGGGACTCCATTGATTCGCAAACGCGATAATTGTGCAAATCTAGTGTTAGGTTGTTTTTGCAACGTTGTGCGTTCACCTGTAATGAAACAAGAAACAGATTAATTATTGTTATAATTTCAATGAGTACAATTATGATACAAGAATGGAGATTAAATAATGTTTATCATGTATAGCTCCTTGAATATTAACTAGTTTTTATTAATTCATCCAAATATATACGTGCAAGAACAGATAGTTACGTGTTGACTATAGGTACATAATATTATAAACTTCCTTGAATCAGTTTATTTACGGGATTTATTACTTATTCTCTATTTAATATCAAAATCCGTCGCGTGGTTTTAAATATTTTAGCATACAAACTTACTATGGTTCTTTACAATTTAGAAAAATCTCTATGAGTATTACCATTGCCTTTTTTTAGTACTTATCTCTGTATATATAAGTTGTCTATGTTTAGGTGTCAAATTATCATTAAATGACTAAGTCTCGCGTCTTCGCAGGTGCAAGCTAAATATTGGCGTTTAAAACCATTGGAGTTAATATAAAGTTGCTTACCTCAGCGAGAGAAACACAAGCCTTGCTATTAGCTTGTTCAAACAATCTCGTATGAAGCGCACCAGCACTTGAGAAGAACGATGCAGTCGATAACATGCCGCGCTGCATGTATTCCTTCGCTTTCTGATAACTCCTGAAAGAAATGAAATAAAAATTTATATAGGAACTATAAATAGTACATTCTTTCCAAAATGAGCACGCAAAATGTTAACTAAATTTACCTTAACAATGAAAGACGTTAGGCACACCTCCACGAGTTGTTTATGTTCAGGTGGAAAATATAGAATTTATCATGTTATATAATTAAATATTTATTTCTTTAAGAGTACTCACTTTTGCCTTAATTCCATTTGACGCGTTGCCTCTGCTCTATACTGATTCACATCTTCCATCCCTATGTTTTTGTTTCTTGGTAACAATGGCCACTCGACTTCAGAAAGAGCCTGAAAATTGCCATATTAGAAAATTAAAAAAAAAATCCTTGTACAATCCAAAGTAGAAATTACTATTAAAATTGAAGTTTCATTTTATTTACTTTACCTTGCTTTTCTCCTCAAGATACTTTTGCTTTAATTCCAACTCTTTGTTTATAACAAACCGTCTGACCCCATCTTTTTCTTGAACAACATCCAATTTGCCCATCGACAAAAGAAGAGCCTGTGTCAACAAATTAAAATTAAAATTTTAATAATTTAATATAATTTATAAGTGTCAGTTACTTTCAGTTTGCTTACAGCAAACAAATTTTCGTCTATATTATTACCTCAACAGTATCTTGAAAAACATTATCATGGGCCATCAATATTTCTGATAAAATTTCAGTTGAAATATCAGGGAACAAATTATATAATTTATCTCTAGTTAACTTTGCTGCCATATCTAAGGGTGCATTGCTGCGCCATTCATCAACATCTTTGTGATACAATGAGAGAGCATAATCTAAATCCATAATTTCTTGAAAATCAGGTACTTCAGACTTTTTTCCCGCTAACAAAAATTCTTCCTCTTTCTTTGCCAGTTCCCTGTTAACGAAAAAACCTACAGAAATTGTTGAGTAAATAGTAAGCGAGATTTGTTCTGTCTAACAGTATAAGCAAAAATATTTGTATGTAATAACCTACCTAGCAAATTCCGCATCCTGCTCAATCATAGCTTCAGATTGTTTAGAATCTTGTTCTAATTGATGCATCAGGGATTCCATCCACAGCGCGTTTATCTCATTCATAATTGAAACAGGGACATTTATCTTAGGTACTACATATTCTGGATACTTCATATCTTCTCTACCAAAAAGTTTATCTAACTGCTTAATAAATTCTTTGCCAATAGTTATATTAACTGTCTTCTCTACATCTTCGACACCGCAGCAATCGTCGTCATCAAATTCACTTTGTACTTCTTGCGTTGTGTCGTAAGATGTTTTAGTTGATGTACTAGGTCGATCATCAAATTCTTGTATATTTGGTGCTTCTGCTTCAGGGAAAGTTGTTATAGTTGCATCATTGTTTTCTTCTTTAATACTACTTTCAATTTTATCTTTAGGTTCATCTTGTTCTCCTCTACGAAGATTCCTTATTTTTAAAGAATGCTCGGAGTAGTGATTGTCAGATATAACGACATTTTTTTCTATTTGGCGTTTTAACTGCATAGAAATATCTGATACAGGTAATTCTTTTCGAATTTTCTTAGGGGAAGCAATCGCATTGCTGTCTTCAACAACTGCTTCTAACTTAGGGTTTGGCCTTTCAGTACCTACAAATCGGCTGTCCGGTATAATATTATATGCCGCAAGGCAATCACACTGAACGCCATTTTCAACAGTATCTTCATCTTCAGACAAAGTTTCTTCTTTTAAAACGCCAAACTGTTTATTTTCCATACCATCAATAACAATTTCAACAGCCCAATTGACGTCTCCACAACAGTTCTCAAAAATATCTCTTAAAGGAGCAGACGGAATATGTTTGAACATTTTTCGAAATGCTTTAAAATGCTGTTCCTCATTTTGACACCTTGCCGGTTTCATTAAAATTAATTCATTGTTAGTCGTTGTACTTTTATCTAGCATTCTTTGGTTTGGTATTTTTTCAATTCGAGGTATAATAAACATATTAATATCCCTAGGAACTGCTGATAAAATTTTATAAGGATTTTTATGTGTCGATATATCAGTGTCTCCAATTTCAAAACATGTAAAGCTTGAAATCTTTGTGACAGGTGGTATATTTACATCTGGAATACTTAATGGCGATGGTTGTTTAATGGAAGGAAAGGCAGATAATTTGCTCCAATCTTCAGTTTGTTCAAAAGATATCAATGACTTAGATAAGGATTCTTTATTACGCTGTGGTTTGGAAGATGTCAGGGTACAAGGTTGAATTGTAGCTGAAGTTGATGCCTTACTCTCATTATCTTCCCAATTTTCTCCATTATCCCAAGCTATTTCAACCTGTTGAAATTCTTCTAAGGATTTTTCTACTTCCTTATAGTCTATGGTCTGTTTGATTATTTCCTTTTCAACTGGTTTTGTATTTGTAATATTGTGGCTTGATTGTGCTGTTTGTTTTTCCACTATGTTCTCTGAAGTTAAACATAACTTATCTAATTTTCTGTCATCACTATTTTTGATTTGAGCTTTTTCTTTACAACCAATATTTTCATATTTTCCTTCATTCTGCAATTCTATATTTTCCTCTACAGCAGGAATTATAATTGATGGATTACTTTTGTTTTCTATGGGCAGAGGAGGGAAGTTCCGAAGTACAGGTGGAATTAAATTTTCTGGATATTTAATTCCGCAATAATTAATTAATTTATCACCTGTTATATCTTCCTGATAGTTATCTAGCATTCGTTGAATGGTTGCATATGGTACTTTGTGTACATTTCTCTTGAAGAGTTGGCTCGCTTTTTTGGCCCATGGTGTATGTGGCTCTACAACATTAACTATATAACCATTTTTTATACCAGCTCTAGCATATGGTTCCATTTCCCAAATTTCTATATTTGTATTATCAATTATTAGTGGACTTATTCCTTGTTCCATTGCTTTTTGTGCTCTATGTTGGTTCCACAAGTGGGCCTCTGGAATTCTACTCTTGTCATACTTATATACACCTCTTATGTAATAAAAGTCATCAGTACTCATAATATGTGTTTGATTATTTTTTACTGCACCAACTGTCAGTTGCAATATCTCTCGAGATAGAAATGATTTTCCACTACCAGGTACCCCTCTCATTACAATTAAAACTCTCCAGCCCTTGTTACAGCTATCAACTATTCTATGGATTTGATCTGTCCAATATGAGTTTTTCATAGCTTTTTTCAGTGGAGACTCAGAAGGTTTAGAACTGTTTTTAAGTGGTCTATTTTGTTGCGAAATATTTGCATATGACATTGTGCTAAGTCCTTGTATTTGAAAGGGATTAGTTTCTATGGTTGTATTTTGATGTGAATAATGTGCATATGGCTCTATCCCCTGAGTATTTATGGAATAGTGATTGTTATCACCTGGTATATTTTGTTGTGATGAATGTCCATAAGACATGGGGTTTCGTGGATTCTGTTGAAAGGGATTATTTGTATCTGGCATATTTTGCTGTGTTTGTTGTGGAGCAAGTGCATACGACATTGCACCTTGTGTATTCTCATGAAAGTTAGTGTATGTTGTAGTAACATTGTTTATAGATTGTGAAACACTATTTCCATGTTCTGGTTGTAATTGATTAAAATTTGCTGGATTTACATCACCAGCAATACTCATTAATGCATTTGCTGATTGATTAACTGTAAACAGAGAGTAGAATTAAAAAAAAGTTTGTTATTCTTATTAAATTATTTCACCTACATAGTACTGTTACATTTAACTATATTAAAGAAGTATAGTAATAAGAGAAGAGAAATATTTTAAATGCAGCCCATGTCCAATGTTAGCTGTTACTGACCTTAGCTTAATTATGTTTCATAATTTTAATACACATTACATAATAAAATTATAATTATGGTCACATTATAAAAGTAACATTAATAACTGCATTGGCAATATAGTACAAGATAATATACTCTTGTACTATATTAAAATTAAAGATTAAAGATAAGTAATGTACTTATAAAAGAAATTTTATATTAAATATAATCTATTCTCTTAGTAAAAACAAATATACTAATCAGATGACATAGGTAGCAATTTTTTTCTTAAACCTTAATACTAATTATATTAAAAATTTCTATTAAATTTTTTGGGAAAATAACATAGAATAATTCATGAACATACCTGGGTAAACATGCGGAATAAAAATTTGAGTGTAAGTGGTTTTTTTATAATTTAAAAGAAACATTATTATTTATTTACTAAACAAATCAAACGACATCCTACGCGTCCCGCTATACACAGACGCCAAACGCATCTCATAAATCAATACTGTGCATAGCTCAAAGCTGGAATCAATCAATGCAGCAAAACCTAGGTTCCGGGCAAAACGCTATCAAAGGATATATCATTTATGCAAACGAAAATCAACCTTGACAGGGCTGCATACGATACAACAAAGGTATAAAGTGAAGGTACTTGTTTAATATACTGACAGATACGCAACAATTTGCCGCGCAGTATTTATTTATGACAGTTCTAAAGCCAAAGCTACTGTAACTTACGATTGCCTTCATAACTTTCCACGACTGTAGCAATTACATCCTTTTCAATAACTCCACTAAATGTTGTATAAAGTGTTTCAATAACACTTTCGTAATTAATCTCCTCGTCACCCATGTTTGATGTTTATTATCATAACTTTATACAATAAAAACTTAATAATTATTGAGAAATTTGTTATGTTTTTAAGGAATTTTCAGTCATGTGTCTCTTAATTACAGGAAAATATAAATACACGTTTATTACGAAACCCATACTTCTATTGATACACAACTGATAAATTTGACGTTTAACAATTATCATATCGTTGAACGTTGACAAACTTGACGTCCACATGTTATTGACATATGACATAGGTATTATGTTGCTATTTTTCACACACTTGAAATACATTATAATAATAATTTATAGGATGCTTTTGAGTCTTTAAAATTTAGCACTTTTAACATGTCCATTTAATTTAATATCGATGTTACAAAAAAAAAAAACAAATTCCATTTATATGAGTAATACTTGCTTAGTGCTTGTAAACTAATAAAATCATTATTAGACAGTTAAAAAATATTATTTTCACTGAATAATATTTCATAGCTGTATATTATGATAGCCATGTTTTTAAAAGCTTGTTAACGTTACACATCGCTTAGAATAAAATACTTTTCAACTAGAAATGATTTATTTTTAATCTACATATTATGTGTACTCCTTACTCTATATTTTTTGTCTTAGCTGATAGCTCATGTGAGTTTTGGCGGGAATTGTGCGGCGTCTATATGTAATCTCGATTGAATATTCCTTTTTTGGTGCATAAAGTGATTTAATGTATGATTGTGATAGTGTATCATGCAGTAAACTAGCTAATAAGTGTCCAAGAAATGAAGAATTCATTTGAGAGCGCTTAGTAGCGCCGTTCCGATTGCTCCAAGATTCGTCTAGGTTCTTCGTAAAGTTCACTATCACTTTACGAAGGGCAGAAAGAAATTAAGTGAAGTGTAAAAATAATAAATAAGATATGACCTAAAGGTCTTTGGTACCAGGTCATTAAATTAAATAAAAAAAAAATGATAGCTCATGTCATTGCAAAATGCAAAATAATTTTTTGATTTGTCAAAGTAACACAAAGTAACAGTCAGTAAACACAAATCTCTAGATTTAATTATAATTATTAATTACTTATAACTTAAAATGTCTCTGTTATATGTTCATTGGCAAATTTGTGGACATTTAATTCATTAGTAATATAATAAACAATTTAAATTTTGGGTTCTATATAACAAACGAATTTTAATAATAATAAATAATGTTTGTTTTTTAGTAACACACAGGTAAAAAATAAATTATTTTAAAACAAATCAGTTAAAATTTTGAGATCAGGAAATAATACGAGTAAATAGGAAAAATGGGGGATAATTTTCAAAATAAAACGATGGCATCTGTTATGATGGATTATGAGTTTAAAATGAAAACTCAGAATGAACGGTCAAAAGTCGAAGATCTTTTTGATTTCGAGGGTTGTAAGGTTGGCCGCGGCACTTACGGACACGTTTATAAGGCTCGTCGCAAAGATGGGTCAGACACCAAAGACTATGCTTTAAAACAAATTGAAGGGACAGGACTATCTATGTCAGCATGTAGAGAAATAGCAGTGAGTAATTTAGATTACTTTCTACTTTGTATGTTAATAAAAATACTGTTTCGTATATTATAATGTTTACAAAAATCAATTATCAATTATTGTATTGATTAGATATCCTTTAAATATTTACATTAGCATTTGTATTTGATACTTACAACATAAGTATTATTTTCCTAATGTGATAAAAATAATTAATTTCAGTTACTGAGGGAGCTCAAACATCCAAATGTCATCAATTTAATCAGAGTCTTCCTCTCACACACAGATCGTAAAGTATGGCTATTATTTGATTATGCTGAACATGATTTATGGCATATAATCAAGTTTCATAGAGCAGCTAAAGCTAACAAGAAGTCAGTAATGGTACCAAAAGGCATGGTTAAAAGCTTATTATATCAAATTCTTGATGGTATACATTACTTACATTCAAATTGGGTGCTGCATAGAGATCTGGTAATTTTTTATTATTATTATAGAGGGAAATGTGTCATCACTTTTAAAATGGGGATTGTTATTTTGTATCATATGTTTATAAATACTGGTAAATCCTAACTTCATTTATTGTATGGTATATTTTGTACCTTTTTTTCCCTAGATATAGTTTCTAAGTGACTGCAATTATGCATATCTACTCAAACTACTCAGGTTGCATATTTTACGTTTGCTTATTGTTTAATGACTGGAAGGTACTCTGTATACAAAATAATGTTAATCAAAATACTGAATAATCTTGTGGTTCACTAAACTATTCTCTCTTTTGACATAGTGTACTAATTGTGAATGAACAATATAATATAATGCTAACTATTTTTATTTAGAAACCAGCAAACATTCTCGTAATGGGAGAAGGTCCTGAAAGAGGCAGAGTGAAAATAGCAGATATGGGGTTTGCAAGATTATTTAATGCTCCATTGAAACCACTAGCTGACTTGGATCCAGTTGTAGTAACATTTTGGTATAGAGCACCTGAATTGCTGCTGGGTGCTAGACATTACACAAAGGCGATTGGTGAGATTTTATCAGTTAAATACTATATTATTTGTGATTTTATCAACAAACCAAAAAAAAATATTCTCTACATTTTTTTTTAATAAAATGACAATACAGAGAATAAGAAAAGTAACCTATATTTAGCATTTGCAGGTACTAAATGTAATACCAACACAATTCAAAAGTGTTACTAAATGTAGCCTAGTTGAATAAAGATATTCTAAGTCATATGAATGTTTTTTTAGATATATGGGCTATAGGTTGTATATTTGCTGAGCTGTTAACATCAGAACCAATATTCCATTGTCGTCAAGAGGACATTAAAACAAGCAACCCCTATCACCATGATCAATTAGATAGAATATTTAATGTCATGGGTTTCCCGCAAGAAAAGGATTGGGAAGATATTAGGAAAATGCCGGAGCATGCTACTTTAGTGAAGGACTTTAAGAGATCTAAGTTAGTATGGATTTCTATCTGAAATTAATTATATTATATAAAAAATTTGCCAGAGAAACATTTTTTTTATTCTATTGTTATTATGTGATTTTAATAGTTTTTTTAAATTAACATATTCTTGCTGTTCTCCATGGTTTCAGACCAGATTTCATTATTTGATTTATCCTGTTTATAACATACTTGAAAATAATCCAAATATAATGTAAAAATTTAAACTTGGATATTTAAGAAAATGTTATTATTATCATTAACTAATAAATAGCATCCTAAGAATATGTTTATTATTTTTATAGATTTAACAATATGCTATAGTAATAAATATATTTTCAGTTACCAGAACTGTTCTCTAAGCAAATATATGGACAGACATAAAATAAAACCCGACAGCAAAGCATTCAGTTTACTGCAAAGACTTCTACTGATGGATCCAAATAGGAGAATAACTTCCGAACAAGCTATGCAAGATCCATACTTCTCAGAGGATCCTTTGCCTACACAGGTCTGTTTAAATTTGGTTTTAAAAAGGAGGGGCTTTTTAATTTTTAAAATTATCTATTTTACAAAATTATAAACAACTTATAGTAAACTTGTATGTTATCTCTTGAGACATATGATTATCAGTTTTTAATTTATTTACTCAAGTTATAATACATTTTTTGTTGCAACTAAACTTAAATAAAAAATCTGTAAAAAAACTTTTAAGGTTAAACGGTTCTATTTAATGTGCACTAACTGAAAACTAGAAAATAATTAAATAGTTGTGTTACACTAACATAAAAACGTGTAGTAGTGTTACAAAAGGTGTTGTTCCTTTTGACAATTTTTTAAGGATCACCTTTTTTGTTTTTACATACTCTTCTTTGTTTTATTCATGTTCATATTTTGTTTTATTCTTTTATTATTTATTTATTGTTTTATATATTATATAGGATGTCTTTGCTGGATGTCCAATTCCATACCCGAAACGTGAATTTTTGACGGACGACGATCAAGACGATAAAAGTGATTCTAAAGCTCGACAAAACCAACAGCAACAACAAACAAATGTAAGAAGTTTTGTTCATAATAAATTTATTCATTTACCATTCAATTGTTATGAAACAAACTGTCCAAAAAGTAATTAAGAATGTGGTGGAATATCTTCATATTAATTGACTTTGATATTTATAGATGTATATTGTTTTATTACAGACACAACAAAATCAAGTTCAAGCAAACAGCCACGACCATGCTGCTAATAACGCTAAAAGAATGAGAATGTCTGGTAAGTTTATTGTTTATTTAATTTGATTTATAAAAATACTTTTCACACTGCATACAATGTTCTGGTTTTCGTAAATTTGCATGTTATTATAATAAAGGACCAAGTGAAAATTTTATTCTTCTTTGTTATCTTTATGGATTCTGCAATGTGGACTTACTTAAAAATTGATGACAAAATATATTTATCATGTACCTAATATGGCACATGTTTATATATACCTGTGATATAAGTGACACTTTCTGTTGTTTGCCTTACTCTTTTCTTTTGTGGCTTTGCAAGAAAATAGCCCTAATAAAGTTAAAATACATTAAATAGTGTTTATCTACTCTATTTGTATATAAAAAAATAGGACCAAATCAAGGCAACAACAATCAAGGTGGTGGACAGCAGGAGTTCCATCAACAACAACAGATGATGTTCGGGGGACAACAGCAGGGAGGTGGTGGCCAACAACAGGGGAATTTCCAACAGAGATTTTAGTTCACCAAATTTAATCCGTCTATGTAATTATTAAAGTGTAGTTCCTAGAGCCCATTTCAACATTATCTTCCTTTAAAATTAGGTATTACATACGAAAGACAAAGCATACATAGACAGAATTATTGCCCTGTTTAATTTTCCATAGTTAAAAAGAACGTGTTTTTGTCAACTATTGTAAATATTACATACAAATAGTAGCATAATATTATTCAAATAAAACATAATTGTTAAGGAAAAGTAACTGCTTAAAATAAATGAAAAGTTAATTGATAAGAAAGTAATATTCTACTAGATTTTTATAATTACGTGTTTCCTAACTTACTTGGTTGTAAAGAAACGTCTTGGTACCACTGTTTTGAAATAGTTGATTTGCCTTACATGGGATTACTCTTTAATTGCACATTAAGCGATTTATCTCACTCTAAGAGTATTGGTAAATAGGATGGTCCATAATAAATCTTTTATTCCATATTAATCCAGAGTAAGTAAATGGTTAGATTATAATAGAAGACTTACGACTTTATTAACATTGACTATAGTTCTGTTTCAAAAAGGAAGAATAACAAAGACTCAGTATATAATGTATTTTTGTGTTCAATACTTGGACTGAATTTAAAATATAATTGCTAAGTGCCCTGTACATATCATATAAGCAAAAATAAAACATAAAAACAATTTGGCTTTTTATTTAACATTAATGATATAAATGTTATCAATTAAAATGGACGGATTTGTTTTCACTTATGCTACACTTTAACTAGACTATTCTCTTTAATATTTAAAACGCATACTTACCTCGTAAGAACCGTTTTCACAAATATTCTGATTTGATTGTATACTTAAATTAAGAATAACATGGCTCAAGTCACCATCAATATATTCATAACAATATGCTTTTTAAAAAAATAAAATCCTAAGCTCTTTACATAATGGAATCAAGAGGAAAAAGAAGGTTCAATATTACTGACCCTATTTGTCGTTTGTACAAAAAAATGTAGGTACCTAATAACAATATATTTTTACTTACAGATTTATTTTTTCGTACTACGCTGAATTATGTAAAAAAATTCCATTTAATATTATAATTCCGATTTGCTGCGAAAGTAATATTGTTATAGGGTTAAAGCTCATTTTTGGACCGAAGATCGTCATGTGCCTTGATGGATTCATTAAAATTCTTGGCCCATAACTTGGTACTCGGAACGCATCCTAATGCTGTACAAAATATTCCTTATATTAAATCTAGGGTTTAAACACTTCAACGCTTGAGTGGAGAGAATTCTAAAATAGTTTCTTGACCCGAATGTGATACAGTGTATTGAGCCTTGTTTAAGTCTTCGCGTTTTATTTTATTCTTCTCAATCGTGCGAATGCGCGTCCTCAGTCTACCGCAACGCCCATCTGCGACTTTTTCATACGCCGCTGAAAAAAGTTAAGTAAGTACATATCTAGTGTTGTTATCTAATGTTAATGAATGAATTTAATTGATCACATATATTTAGTCGAAAGAGAAGTAGGTAAAAGTATTCGTATAAGAATGTATTTAGATGGTATTCTTAAGGTAAAGGTGAGAAATACTTACGTTCTTTTCTAAAAGAATTATGGCACGCCATATGACACAGAGAAGGGAAACCTTTTAAGGTGTTCGAGTCTATTGGAGTTATTCCTTCCGGACTGCCGCAAATAGGATCTCGTCTTCCTTTACATGAGTCCAAACATATTTCATAATCATTCTTTCCTTTCGTTGACTTTCTTCGACGAGTCGTTGTGGGTTTCTTCGTGGTAGTGGTGGTACTAGGGTTGATGTGTAAATTGGTGACAGAACCTCTGGGTGCTTTTAACCGTATTGTTAAAATATTTTTGGGAAGAGTACTCAATAATGTTGGAGATGATAGATTCGCACCGGGATTAACCTTTTCAGGTGTTAAATCGCATGGTCGTATATTTCCAGGTCTTACTGGTCCTCTACGAGGAATGTTATTCCTAGGTCTTAGGTTTGGTATATACGGTGGTACTGTATTTATCAGTCCTCTCGGTAAAGGAGACGGAGTTGTTGAGAAAGTTGTCCATTCATTAGTAGATAACGAAGCTGGTGGGGTCGATTGCGTCGGTAACCATGTTTGGATAGTAGATGGTGTTACAGAAACAGTTGGAACCGTAGATTGGAACGGACCATAGCTTTGACTCTGGCTTATATCATAAACATTTCCTAGAGTACTGGTTAAATCAGGACGTAACTTGGTCGTAGATGGCGTAGTTTGATAAATTATAGGTGAGGGAGTAGTTTGAGGTATTGGAGGAATATCCCTTTGCAATAGATCTTGTATATTACTCTGGTCAGATCCTTGTCGTGGAAATTGGTTTTGAGAAAATGCTGTGCTTTGTGTGTTTGTTGTTCCAGTACTCCACGTGGTTGGGGCAGAAGTTGCTACTATATCTTGTGTTATTGGCGACTGACTCGACTGCACCACAAATACTTGGTTATCCGAAGGATAATTTTGCGTTGAGAAGATTTCGGTTAACGGCTTAGGAGAATAGATTGAATCATTGATGAGATTGGCTGCGTACCACCCTGGCAGAGCATTCGGTATTTCTGCTATGCATAGTTGTAACACTGGAAAAACAAAATTGTAATAGATATAGTTTTTTTTGCTACAAGTACAAATTCATTAAGTTAGTTACTGTGAGATCTCTTTGATTTTCTTTTAATAATGAAAAATGCAAGATCGGAAGCAGAAAAAGAAAAGCAGGTGCCAGATTGATTTATTTTTATTTGATGGAACACAGTCTTGCTGCGAAACGGGAACGGGTTTTCAAGGCCCGCTTTTTGCAAATGTCTTCCTAAGGTCAAGCCCCTGAGCCGGGTATTTTTCCATTTCATTCATAATTTCTTGGTAGAGAGTAGAGCAAAGACATAAACTACTTAAGATAAATATTTTTTTAATATATATATATATATCCATGTAAAAGTCTTTAACTGTGGATCTATGTTGACGGAAGAATGTTTAAAATATTAAGAGATAAAACGCTACAACTCCCTGACGACTTAATTATCAATCTTAAAAATCGTTGAATTGTCGAAAGTTAATATACTTAAAAAACGTTTTTTATAGAGAATCAATTACACGTTTGTTCATGCTCTGAGTAAAAAAGCAGCAATTATACTCAATATCGTTATTATGATTACGTGATTTACGATTATGCTAGAAAATATACATATTTTAATATGTATTTCTTTGCTTGTGTTAATGCTGACGGGAATCACCAATGCATAACACATGTGTTATAAGAACTAGTTTAAATATCTGCTTATTAATTTGTTAACTTATTGGCCATGAAACGTTTGATTACATATCGGTATCTTTTACTAGGCATACCTAAAGTATGTTACTGATGTCTTTAAATAGCACGTGGCGATTTAGGAAGTCTATCTGCACTTTTAATGTTATGATGTTACAAGAAAATCGCCTGATCGTAAGCGACCATCTCCGACTACTGACAATCGTATAGAAAGCCAGCAATTGCGATAACAAAGGGAAAACATACATAACACGATGCGAAGAATTGTGTGTAAGTAAAATTTAAGCTCAAAATATACGAAAACCCATAATTGTTACTAGCTTTATTCGGTTTAAGTTTATAGTAAGGAATAAAGCTAAAATAAGCATTTCCATTTTCATGACTACGATAGTGAAATGAGCGAGGAATGCTAATGTAGTGTGAACTTATCTGAAAATGCATGATAGTGTAGAAGATACAGATAATATGATTTCTAAAGCCTACTTACTAGATTATAGTGAAACATTACAATTCATCGCTAGCTTTAACAGTTTACCTACCTATTTATCATATTGTTTATTGCACAGTTAAGCTGTGATTGGCCTATAACAATACAGATCTATAAACCGTTAATACTGCACCTGAACTCGATTATCTCAAAACACTATTATTTACATAAGCGATAAGTCATCTGACTCCGTTTAGGTTACCTATAGCAGCTGTTTTCATGACGCATCTAATAGGCATTTTGCTAGCTCAAGTCTTTGAAATTGACTAAGATTTCTAAGGGTCAATTACTTGTTGACCCGTTGCATTTCCTATTTAAAAGTTAGTGTTCATGAAATTTATCAATACTTGTCCTTTACCTATAAAATCAATTAAAATATATGTTGTATTTTTTCCCCATTTTTTGGTAAAAAGTGTGGGACCCGTGCGAGTTTTTTACGCCGGTTCTTCTCGCCGGGTTAGTGGTTAGTTCCCGAACCCCGAACGAATTATTTGTTTCAAATTTACTCAGAAAAAAATATTGATATTTATTTTATTTTTAGTATATTTTAATAATAATAGATTAGAATTAACAATCATGCTTACCTATTAATATAAATAATGTTGGTGTTAGTAACCGATAGAGTATGAGATAATATTCTATGTATAATGAAGTTCGTGAAGATATGTTATGAATATAATTTCCAATTCAATTGAGTAACACGTACAAGCCAAGTATCTATGTAAGTGCATGGACGGTTGTGTAAAACCGTTATATATTATGTTACAGGGTTCATACTGGTAACTGGTATATTTTCATGTTATTAAACCCGAAATAGCTACGAAAACTTATTTTTTTATTACGTATAGAGAACGTTAACAAACTTAATTTATGGTTTACATTTTAATAACTTTTTAAAATACATATTTGTCTAATTTGTTTTATTCTGTTCAATAAATATATTTGGCGTGTCATTGAAATAACAATGTGCTCTAGTGCAAGTTTCCTAATAAAGATTTCTCTATTAACATTTTAAAATACTGGCGAAGCAGTGTTTATTTAAAAGATTTCCTCAATTATTATGATTTATCCATATTTATAATAAAACGAAGAACTACATAATTAAATAACTACATAAATAAATTAAATCACTACATTACTTCAATAATCTTTATCAAAGATGAATTAACTGTGTACACTAATTATTCAGCAAGAACATTAGAAATGTTTATGTTCTATAAAAAGCGACACTGTTATTCTATTTTTTTAAACTTGAAAAATAATTGTTTCTAAAAAAATTGAGCTAATGTTTGGATTGCATTCGCCTAAACCTATCGTGACGACGTTTCTCTATTTAACTAAGGTACTTATCGAACATGTCACGAATGTTGACTAACAAAACTTTAGCATTTAAATCTAAGAAGGAAAATTCACTTGGAAAAATGATTACCTTTATAAACACACGTAAATGAATCATACAGGTAATCAATAGAACGTTGCGTGGAGACAATAGGTTAGTACTAACAAATGAAGTTCAATCAACTATGTACACCACAATACATGATGTGTTTATTAAACACAAAAATAACTTAAACTATTATAAGGAACCGAGAAGTTTCGGAACCAAACTTCAGAAAAGCGTCACGTTAAGTTTTCTCAGTACATATCAAGGACAATAAGTCATTATTGACATACTGCACATTCCGATACGATCTGTTTATACGCTAACACTGGTCTTACGAAATGCAGTGAAAGTTTTGAATGAATGATCGTTATAATGAGGTTGTTACAGTTCACTGGACAGTATTGTGCGTACTTACATGTTATAACGACGAGCGTATGTGCGTGCTCCATGCCGGCTAGCTGGCTGCAGACTGGCTTAACTCTTAAGCAGACTCACAGTCGGACTGGCCGACTGGTTAGCAAAATGCGTACACTATAACTGTAGTTCGTGACTGACAGAATTATACTACCTATTGGTTCTAGACTAGTGGATCTCATTGATACTTTGGTACTCTAAAGTCTAAACATTGATGAAGTACTTTTTAGAGTTAGTCTACAGGTGCCTTTGAGCAATCGTCGTAGGTACTAGTCGTAAGTTCTAGTACTACTTTTTGATCTATAAAATATTTATCTAAAATTTGTAGGATAAAACAACAAGGACATCTTTTTACTTTTGAGGTTTAAGGTGATTTAACTTTTTAGGAAGTAATATTGCAAGGGGTAGGTATATAATATTAAGTATCCTGTACGTACCTACTTTGACATATCTTCAATTAATTTCTGTTATGTATGTATATTTTTTTTGCATACGATATAATTAGACATACCTAGGTAGTTTATATTATGTTACTGATTCATGCATCGAAATTGTTTTACTATCTGGTGAAGTTGTCTTCATAAATTCAAAACAAAAAAAAGATACCTACCTACTTTCTTAGCTCTAGATTAAATACTTTTAGCGTTTCTGACTTTCATAATATGTGACAAGAAGAACATAAGCTAAAATTTCTGTCATTCCATGAAACATCACATGAAATACAAAATATTTCTATTTACACTGTTTATTTTATCATTATTTTAATATTCTATAAGATTAGACCATGTTTCAATAATTTTAAAGTGTTATCAAATTTATTTGTCGCAATTGGTCTTGTATTATTATTTTTTCATCCCGTCAACAGTGAACTGTATGAGTCGATCGTAAAGGTAAGATTCTCAAAAACAACATATCTGCAATTTTTAATATCAATTGGTATTATAGACTCATATTCGTCTTTTTCATTTTCAAAGATTTAAATTAATTTTAACTTGGAATTTTACTATAACGTTCGTTCTAAGCTCACTTAACTCCATTGCATACAATCGTTAAAAATACCTACTTATTTTATTTCATTTTAGAAACCACACATCAATGTGACATTGACCCATTTAATTTCTACGCAAGTAACACTCGGTACTCTAAGACATCATGTAAGTAAAACAATGATCAGAAATGAACGTGGTTGGTTTAATAAAAAGAAGTAATATTGTTTGTAATAATTTTTGATATTTCCAGGTATTTATATACCGATTGTACGACAAATGGAATCTGTTATTCCGCGCCTTCTGCACAGGGAGTATCATAAGTGAAACCAGGGTATTGACATCGGCACATTGTTTTCTTACAAATAGGAAAAGGTAAAAAAGTCTTACTAACCTAATTCATTCAATTTGAATTTAACTAAACTAGATTAATGTTAGACATAAAATTTCATATCAACTTAAACAGTAAAAGTTATAGAATGTTAAGAATGGGTTCAAAATAATCTTATCGTGAGAGCAGTCTCAGCCATTGATTTCAATTGTAGTAATCAACTAAGTATAACTATAATAATAACTATGAATACTTATTCATAGTTATTAAACGATAACTGGCATTTCTTTTACGTATGTTAACTATATCTATTTTACTGTTCCAGTAATTGTCGAATTTAATAATTTTAATAGTAACTTTATCTATTGAGCTGTTAGATATCTAAAGTTTTCTACTACTATTTATTCTAGATTTAAGGGTCAGCTTAGTAAAATTCGAGTAGTAGGGGGCATCTTGCATACGCTGACGCAGCAACCCCTTACCGACGATGTCCAGCAGTGGAGGAACATAAAACACATATATTCGCAAAGGTTTTTCCGATTTCCCGCCAACAACCTCGCTGTTATCGTAAGTGGCGCTTATCAAATCAATAAAAAATAAATTTCGTTAATAAATCTTCAGGGATTTCGAAATGGAACAATAGATTTGAAGATTTCTATTCTTCATTGAGTACGTCAAAAATTGTTGCATTGTTAATACCTATTCAATACTTCGTTAAATAGGTAATATTGAGAACTAATATTTTTGTTCATATAAGTAAAAGTTAAAATATAAAGTAATAACAGTATTATCTGATACTGTTTTGAAAATATTATTGCAGGTCGTACATAAGGAATGGAATTTCAACCAATTTGTCAATAAAATTCCATACTCTCAGAAAAACTATGACTTTGATGGCATTTGTACAGGAGTCGTGCTGAAAAGTACAAGGGTTGGTGTAATTATTTAGTAACAATATTTTGATGCAGACGAAAGAAACCTTAGAACATCTCTTTAATTTACTGTCGAGATACATTGTGCATAATAAGTGCGACTAAAATTGCCTATTTCGTTGAACTGCTAGGTAATGTACTAAATTAAAATATGAAATAATAAAATTTTTCTTTGAATGCTTGTAGAGTTGGTCAAGAGACAAAAGTCTTTTTACAACGGATCTCATAGTTCACAAGCGAAAGTCGTGTGAACAGAAAGTATTGCGAAGTTGCTGGCAATACTACTGCACAGAGTATGACTCCAAATTATCTTCTACTGTAAGTCATTTTGTACTTAAAATATAGAAATGATAAATGGCCAATAGAAGCTCTATCTTTTTACCTGCAAACAACACATTTACTTTTTGAGCTCCACTTTTATAAAAATACAACAAAATACCAACATTACCACTTCGAAGTTACCTACTGTATTATTACTCATGGATTGATTAAATTATCATGAAAAATAAACTGTCAATAATATAACTATTGCTCGGTCCACTTTTTCAGCGGTTTATGAAAATTCATGACTCTATTAACACTTTACCTAAACAAAACAAGTTTAAATTACACAACGCTTAAAATATTAATTACGATTTTTGTTTCGTTTTAAGCGTCGTCGATATGTAAAGAATATTTTAAACAAGTTTAAATTACAAAACGCTTAAAACAAAACAAAAATCGTAATAAATATCTAATTAAGCTGTATTTTTTATTGTACAGACGTGTTAACTAGTTAATATTTTTATTTAATATGTTAATTTTTAGCTTAAAATTTTTTTAAGAAAAATGCATATATGCTTATAATTATTCCAATCGAATTGACTTCAGTTACTTCTGAACGTTTTGTATTACTTGTTAACTTTTGTCCAAGTTATTGTTAATACAATTATTTATCTTTTAACTTAATTGCCTTACCAGGAAACTGAAGGTGGTGGCTTGATTTGCCATGAAACTGGAGATCCAGCAGAAGATAAAAAACTAGGAGTGCTGGTCGGCGTTACCTCTGTCATTAACAAAGGCCTACCAAGTCTCCATGTTAGAGTTGGTTTGTTCCATAAATGGGTTACCGATGCGGCATCCCCAAACAGTCCAAATTCCTATTCGTTAGTTGTTGTTCTTGTAACATGGGTAATAAATTGATTTAATAAATTCTTAAACTTTAATTTTTTGTATTAAGCTTTCGAAGGAGCCATATCTTCTTATTTAGTTCGGCTTGTCGAGATTAATAAATGATTGCAAGGGCAACTAACAAATAAAATGAAATCAAAATAACAATAAAGGGTATATTAAAACAGCGTAGATATAAACTTTATAAAACAACGTCTTAGAACATGAATTTCTTTGAACGTATCTAGAAAAGTATGAGACTCGAGTGAAGAATGATCCCACGTGGTATTTGTGGCCACTCACTATCCCCACAAGAACTCCTTTGCCGCCACGTTCATTTGGATCACCAGTATTCATACAAACCAAAGGCCCACCGGAGTCTCCCTAAAATACATTATGACATCAACATAGCTTACACATAAGCTTGTTCTTAGCTGTAAATGTTGGTATGTCTTTAAAGATGAAACATTTAATTTATCCGGATGATTACGTTGTTACCTGATTAGAAGTCAGACTAGGGTAAAATGATCTTTCCCTTGGTCTAAGACCGACCGATCTACCGATCAGATCAAAGACTGTAATTGGTGATCGCATCAGGGATATTATCTATATATCAAAAGAACGGTAAGAGAGGAATAATGACGCATTATTAAGCGAGCTACGAATCAGGCTTCAAGGGGACCTCGGGTATTTCAGTCAAAAAATGGA
Organism: Eurema hecabe; assembly: GCA_026213755.1. Taxonomy (NCBI): domain Eukaryota; kingdom Metazoa; phylum Arthropoda; class Insecta; order Lepidoptera; family Pieridae; genus Terias; species Terias hecabe. The sequence continues at coordinate 5,630,460 of JADANM010006502.1, forward strand.
GCGCCCAAGAAGAATAACTATGACCGCTGGTAATGGACATTCAATTTAACAACATTCACTTTAGACATTAAACCAAACGTAAAAGAACATTAATCCATTCGTGCAGGGCTGTTTGAACTTCATAAAATACATAAGTACACTACTAGTCAATAAGAGTAAGTTGATATACCTTTCCAACATCGGTCAATCTACTCGACGTACAAACGAATTTTCTCATATTCTTTCGAAACATCCTGTTACATTTTTGCATCGGTATTAGGTCTAAATGAGCCAACAGCAATTTGCTTGAAGTTTTCTGTGAAACGTTAATTGATGTTATAAATCATGCTGCTATTGCTTCTGTATATTAATATTCATATCAGTGAAATAACGTACGCTTCTGGATATACGCCCATATCCTGATACTAAACACTTTCCGTGGTAGTCAGTCATTCTCGATGCAAATGGAATTGAATTTACGTGAGCATTGAAGTTAAATGACGTGTGAGTAAACTGTAAAGTAATATAAAGGGTCAAACCTATATTCATCTACCTATTAGTAAATCAAAGATTTAAAGGATATAAGTTATGCTCAAAACATATTATGTACTGCTTGACTCATAATTCATATAGATTTTTCTCGTGTCTTCTGGTATCAAGGAAATATAAAAAAACATTAATAAGTTAATTTATTTCAAAGGTTACAACACTTACTTAGCTACTAGTACATGAAGAAAACTTCATAATCTTACCAGAACCGCAATATCATCCTTTGGAAATTTGTAAGTTTTTGGATAAACTACGCTCTTAACCAATCTCCACTGTCCGCCCGCATCCGAATCGAAACTGTAGTAGTCACGATTTCTTAAATTTCCTGCTACTGCGTATATATGCGACACCGCTCTCTTTGTTCTAATATACCATTATTTCATCTCATTAGGCCATATACGTTAGATATAATATTCTAATGAAAAATAACTACATATAATTTTTTCGTACCCTTGAGATCCACACAGTCTCTGGCAAAAATTTTGGTCGTTCGCAAAGCAATGCGCAGCAGAGAGCAATTTGCTATGACCAATAATAACTCCTCCACAAAACGTCATGAATATTTTTTGCCGTGGAATTCTCATTTTAAATCCAACCTTAAAATGATTTCAAATATATATGTAGTGATAGCTTATTTTGAATACATACCTACATTTGCTAAATATTGTAATTATCCCTTAGATACCTGGTAAGGAACATCGCCAAGTTTCGCTTCCCAGCCGTTAACGACGCGCGGAACAAACTCATCGTCATCGAAATAAGGCACTCGAAATTTGCTCTCAATTGAAGTGTTTAAAAAACTGAAAATTATAAAAATAACCCTGTAAATCATTGAACCAAATTATCATAAAACAGACGATTTGACAGCTTGATATTTATGAAAAATAGCATAGAGCAACAATTATTGCGGATCTAGAAAAAAAACTACCTGATTAATGAAAACCATTGATTTTTTTATCTCTCATTTTGTCTTTTTCAGTTCTCTTCTCGTTTTGTACTTGAAAGTATTTTTAAAAAGAATTAATCTTGATAATTTTATTCTTTCAATTTCATTTTGTAAGAAATGAAACAAACTGTACAAGAACCTCATATTAATTGATAATAATATTATGGAGCATGTATTTTGCCATCTTTGTCATCAATGGCATAATGACATAATTCTTGCTAAGTCTATACTAACCACTCTTGTTTCTTATTTTTTACATAGAATTTCGTACACAAATGAAAATTAATGAAAATTTATTGTATACTGCTCTACATTTTCATTTTAGCTGATGGTCGAAAAGAAATATTTAGAGAAATATCACAACACAGTTCAGTAGACGACGAATTAGATTTCAGTGTGAGACGCGTTTTATATATTCCAATGTAATTTTAAGAGCTACAGACTCCGCATTTGAGCGTCCAAGAACGGTAGAAAACGCTTAAGACTTATTTTAATACATTAATTGTCATATGCTTAAGTGAAACAGAGCTATGAAAAAGAAATGCTTGGATACTATACTTTGATATGATAAACAAATAATAATTACAGGCAATTTTAAAAGAGAACGAGTTGTATAAGCCGTATGTCGATCCGTGTCCGTTGAAAATACTTGGAGGGCAACAAGCGGACATTACCCAAGTTCCTTATCAAGTGAGTTGTAATTGATTTTCGTTCAGCCATTAGCATGTTAAAACGGCTAAATAGGAAACTTTTATTATGATCATTACGGTCGAGTTCCTATCTTTTTATATGCTATAATACTATTATTCGTTTCGATTTGGACACTTATTATAGATAAGTCAAGGGCTGCCCCAACTGTATGTTGTCTAGGACCATTAAAAAGTAACAAAAACTGTCGAAAATTTATTGAGATTGACAAAAAAAAACACTATCAATTTATTGTATTTTAAAAGGCTAATAATTCCAACTTTTCGGCTGCTGTTTGGAAAGACCTACGAGTAAGTTAGCATAAGGTTAATATTTTTTGTTCTTATACTTTTGTTTCATAGGTGGCCCTGCGACAAAAGTATTGGTTCGGATTATTTTGGACGACATTCTGTGGTGGTTCGCTGGTAACGTTAAAACATGTAGTGACTGCAGCACACTGTTTCGTCATTGGAGAGTAATGTATTTAAATATATTATTATTTAGTCACTTTGTAAAGCTATATAGTTGAATCAACGTTAAACATTGTTTTATGATAAAAGTAGTTTCTAAGTTTTTCTTATTTTATCATTATGGAAATCTAAGTGCTTATTTATTCAATCTATACTAATATATAAAGCTGAAGAGTTTGTTTGTTTGTTTGAACGCGCTAATTTCAGGATCTACTGGTTCGATTTGAAAAATTCTTTTTTTTTACTGGATTGACCATTTATCGAGGAAGGCTTTAGGCTACATAACATCACGCTGCGACTAATAGGAGCAAAGATATAATGGAAAATATGGAAAAAACGGGGAAAATTATTCATCTTTGAGGGCTTCCTTTGCGTGCGCTGCGAAAACGGTTCAAGATACAAAAATAATATGTATGAAAGAATTATTCCTCTTTAAATGATCTAAAAAAAAGTCCGCAACGGTATATGTCTATCTTCTAAGATGGACTCACTATAACATAATAATAGAAATAGATCCGACGGGGACGAAGTCGCGAGCAACAGCTAGTGTTATATAAAGATGACAGATAAATATTAGCATGTGGTTATTTTATTTAACTCAATTTTGCTATTAAAAACGACACAAAATTAAATCTAATGACATTTTCAGTTCAAAACGCATCAAGAATGTCCAAAGGGTACGTGTAGTCGGAGGGACCACGGCGACATCTGTTACGATATTTAACTCGATGCCCGAGCAATGGCGGAAAATTAAGCATTTCTATAGACATTTGAGATACAATTATACGATTTTAAAACACGACCTTGCTATAATCGAGGTAGAAATTCTCTTATATTAACTCTTAATAAACTGACTAGTTTAGAAACTAATTTAGACCTCTTATATAAAAAGCGCTTCTGTTTTTTACGATATTAAATATAGGCTAACTTATCACTTTTCGAAACATAATATTCAGTAGGTCCAAATATTACCCTCTACAACGTAATTAGCTTATAAACTTTATTGTTAGGTTCATTTCAATAAAATCAATTGTTTTAATAAGATTAAAAAAACTTTGTTATATAAAAATATATAATGAAGTCAATATTCTACAGGTATCAAGTTTGTTTGTAGAATGCGATTCAGTAAAACCCATTCGTATGCTTACACCAAAATATCACGAAAAAGCCAAAACAAGAGAAGAATGTTTGGTATCAGGCTTTGGACTAAAAGAAAAGGTTACTTGTGGTATTTTTCAGAATTTTTGTTTAGTTGTGGCGTTATATTCATAACATCCAATAAAAAAAATAATCGTCACTCGATAACGCTTTTGCTTACTTAGCTTTTAACTTTATAAGTGTTTTCCATCTATAAATTAATAAAATTATTATTAATACCTTAGTTAAAAAATCTGGTTTTGATAAGAAAATAAAACATCAAATATGTCTACCTCGACTAATCTCAACGTTAAATCATTGTTAAAACAATTTGAGTCAAAACCCTAGTCCATAGCGATCGTAATGTAAGTAATAATCGTTTGCAGAATAGATATTCACCAAAGTTAGCAATGGTGTGTGTTCCGGTACTTTCAACGTCGTTTTGCGAATTATACTACGGGACAAAATATATGCATTCATCGGTTTTATGCGCTGGCTCTGACGGAAAAGATTCTTGCCAAGTTCGTATTTTCATATTTCTTTTTAAATGAAAAAAAAAGCTTTACTACTAAATTATGAAGTTGAATAATGTTCCCTCTCTTTCTATATTGTAAAGGACATTACAATATTTCCTTTTAGCATAGGCATAGTTGTAAAAAAAATAAAATCACATAACATTTTTCGCATATCTAAGTGAATAATATTATAAGTATGTCACACGATAAAAAAAATTGAATATGCTGTAAATGTGTTTTAATATAAAATTTGTAGGGTGATTCAGGAGGCCCGATAGTATGTCATGGAGTTTTAGCTGGTGTTGTCGCTTGGGGAGGGGTTTGTGGAGTCCACCCCGGCGTTTATACCAAGATTTCGTATTACACATCACAGGATAACGTCCCGTTCCTCATGAGAAGCACAGACGTACGAGAAAACTTTACTTTGATTATAATATGTGTAATTATGTGTAGCTTACTTGATTTGTAATTTTGTTTAATAAACATTGTTGGGTACAAGAATATCATTTATTTTTTCACACTGATCTTGAGATACAATAAAAATTATTTTATAATTACCGTTTATACATATCGTTAACATTGTAATAATATTTTGTTGATAGTAATAATATATATTATGAAAAATATTTTTATTCATAAATTTTTAGTCGAACTTTATCCATAATCTTTTTTTTTAAACAGCGCCATCTACTCAACTTAATCAAAACTACAATAGATACGGGTCTTGAAAAAGTATAGTATTTGTTTCAATCGTACAATAGAGGGCGCAATTAACAGAATTTTATAAATAAGGCAAATATTATAATTTAATATTTAGTTTTGATGTTGTGTGCAAATATCTTTAGTAATTTTTAACATTGTTCTTAAGATCAATTTTATTAATTACACTGAAATTTGGTTTATATACCCATATAGTTAACGTTATAATAAAATATTTGCTAATAATTTTGTCCATCAACTTCAAGTCGAAATTTTTCGATCATCGTTGTCTTTAAAACAGCGCCATCTACTTAATTTTACAAAAACTACAATATGTACAGGTCTTTAAAAAGTTTAGTATATGTTTCAGTTCAACAATAGAGGGCGCAATTTACAATTTCTTATAAACAAAATCAATGATTATTATTCTAAAAATATTATTGAAATAAGGGTTTTACGACTAAATATGTACTTTTAGAACTACATTGCCAAATTGCGAAATTGAAAAGTACACTTAAGTATAAACATAATAACGGTTTATAATATCTTACGCCAACGTACGATTAATCAGTATGAAATTATTAACAATAATAAGGTGTAAGCTTAACTCATGTTTGCCTTAGACCTCATAGTTTCAACATTGGCTTAGCAGTCAATATTCATAATCCATAATTAAGTATTAAGACGGTGATCTTAGACGTTATACCTATGATTATATTAAACATACCAATGTTCACCGTCTCTCTAGTTCCCTCACAACGAGACCCCGGAACTTAGTGCATAAATTATAACTTCCGTTAGTTTAAACTAAGATGGATGGTTGGTTATACACTGGTCGATTTCTTAGTAAACGTATTTTGTACGGTTTCTAACATTATATTGCTTTAAAAAATTAGAAAGGAAAGTTTATAATTAAAGGGCATAAGGTTATAAATTAAAAAGCAAAACTTTTTATTTATAGTTTTTATACTACCTATTAACTAACAAATTATAGGAATTGTAGCAATTAAAGTTGCACATACATATCTGTAATACAGTCTTTATCTATATTTGGATTTTGGTTTTAAACTTAGATAATGTTTAAACGTGGTTTTCATCGCGTCACAATGTATTTTGTAAAATTTATCAACTATACCTACAATAATACTGTGGTTAAAAATTCTAGATTTTATCCAATTGTATTTAAAAATGTTCCTTGTAAAATTGTAGGTTATCCCACATTAAGATGTAAGAAGCGTAATTTGACTCGGCCAAAATATAAAATTCAACTTTTTTATTTACTAGATCGATAAATTTTGCTTATACCTATATTGTAGAAACAATACAAGTAAAAATGTTTCACAAGTCACAACTGAGCTCCCCCCAGTTTTAATAACAAATCAATCACCTAGAGCATACTAACATATCTTTTAAAATAACATTAACAAAGTTCAAGGGTTAAGGGGTAACGACTTAGGAGTCTTACAAAATAACCCAGTATAGTATTACCAAAATCTCGGCAGGTATTGTCTTGAGATTCGCATTTAATTAGCGCAACCTCACCGATGCAATGGCCGGATATTAAGACACGCATAGCTAATTACTACGATAACTGACATACCTATTAGATTGAGCATAATTCATTAACTACAGCTTTGAATCTTAGCTCAGGCTTTAAAACTAAGTTAGTTTAAATATTAAAACGTGTTTGTTGTCAATTAATTATTTCAAACAATGTTTTATTGTTTGATTTTATTCATTAAGTTATTTAGATATTTAGTATCAGGTCATATTTATACTTTTATTAAGACGTAAGTTTATTACGTAGAGAAAAGAGATTTTAATAGAGAGCTTATGATATCCTCGATTTTTAATTACACCAATGCGTAATTTTGAATACTTACCTATAAATGGAATTGGAAACTTAACTACATAGCAACAAGCCTAAGAACAATTAATCAATATTGAGGATGTCGCACACATTTTACTAAGGACTTTTTTCCTAGTTATAGTTTTTTTTAATTACTTAAGTTTTAGCAAGATTGTTGGAAAATAATAAATGTGCTTCACTAATTGTGTAGTCTCATCATCTTAAAAAATTCCGTTATTAGAGGTCCGCTAAGTTTACAAGTAATGCAGTCTTTTTTTTTCTAAATGACTATTTTTAAATTGTTTATCAAGACAGTTTGAAAAAGATTACTGTGCTTCATTCATTATGTAGAAATATCTTAAACGATTCTGTTTATAAGGTCTGCTAAGGTGCTACAAAACATCATTTACTTAGTCAGTATCTTAGTAGTAACTCCAAGCTCATCTAATGTATTTATACATATAATATGTACACACAAGTCCAATAGTTCAATAATTACTACCAAGTTCCATACATTATGCAGCCTAATCTTACAAGATCGCTTTAATTAGGTCTGCTAAGTTTACAAGTAGGTACCTACCGAGATACTAATTAAGTGCACCTAGCCGTGATGGACACAGCAACTTAACCAACTTGTAAAGCCTAACTCAATTTGTTAAGTTAGATTGATTTTGTTTAAAACTTTGCAAACTTGTTGTGTTAATTAAAGGTGTATAGTCTTTGCTAATTTGACAAGTATTGTTAAAATTTTAATACATTTACGATATATACATATACGATAGGTACAAAAAAAGAAAAAAATATTTTTTTTTCGCTTTAATAGCGTATATTAGCATACGAAAATAAAAAAGCTTTTTATTATTAAAATATTTCAAACATTAATTCAGTAGATCTAAGATCCAACATCAGCTTCTAAATTACTATAATACTTATCTTATCAAATACAATCATTTTTCTGATTGGTATGAAAATATTGAAATTACAAATTAGCGTTCTAATTTCAACAATATTAAAATTAATAATTCTAAAAAACAACACTCATATGGATATTATCGATGTATTCATAAAATATGGATGAAAAATCAACATGATGTAACACAAAAAAGCACTAAGTAGAACAGATGTGATACAATACTTCGTTATGTGTATAATGGAGTACCTCCCGCGTCATAAAATATGCACCTTACTTTTGATGCCCTGTATGAAATGTCAAATAAGTGCATTAGAATGTTTCTTTTATAACTGAGAGATTGATTTATAAATAAATTAAAGATACTTATTAATTCCTATAATATAATTAACGCGGAAGTGTGTAGGTATGTATTTGTCACTATTTCACGCATTCAACTTAACTTTCACTATTGAACTTTATGTCTAATAACTATTTCACGACTAACAAAACTAATTAATAACGTCTACGGCATTTTGCCAAAAACTTTATAAAATTACTATACATGATGTATCATGTAACTACATATTTTATTTGCAAGAGAGTTCAATAATAATATTAATGATTCGTTTATTATGCAGCATTATCTTACAAGATCGCGTGAATTATTTAGTTCTGTTAAGCTTAAGTTACTTTTTTCAGTAAATTATTATTATGTAGAATATTTCAAATTCAATTTGCTTACGAACAAAACTTTGATGTAAATTATCATAATTTTGAAGTAATTCGTAATTTAAACAACTAGCCGACGGCCCCGGGCTATCTTATATTATACTACCTGAAACACCAATAACATTATTATGTATATTTATTTAAAACCCCATGAAAAAGACGTATCATTTTTTAAATTTATTTTGATCAGAAACCTGACCCGTGAAAATACTTGACTTAGACTTGTTTTTGGAGTTGGAGTGAAAAAACAACAGTAATTACGATGCACTTTTTGTTTTGAGCCATAAATCTTTAGCAAGTAAAGTGACCATCTGAATCGCAGTAAAAACCATAAAGAGTGGGCCACTCGAGCCATTACAGCGCCAGCGCTTATTAAAAATGTGGCTGGAATATCAAATTGCTATCTTTCTATTGTTCTGCACCCTTGCAGGGATAGCCCTTCGCGATGTACAGTACTCAGCGATACAGAGTAATGCTCCACAGAATTAAACTTCTTTTAAATAACAAGTTAATATTTAGTTATAAATTCTTGTAACATTTGAATAGTTGTTGTGTATCCTTGATAGGTGTGGGTTTTAACTTTAAAATTTAATTATTGTCGATAGTGAGAAATGTAAAACAGATTGTATCTGACTGTAACAATTTTCTGATAATATTACTGCGGTTATATGTGTAAGTAGCCCATAGTAAGTAACAACGGCCCGTAGTTTTTGTTTCCATGTTTATACCCGCATAAAAATGTATTTATTCTATAAATGGATTTAATCTTCCTGTATGCCAAGCTTTAGCTAAATGCATTCAGTAGATTTTGCGCTAAAGAAATAAACATACTTACACACGTACTTCTCACAAACTTTCATGTTTATTAGTTGGACTCGGTCACGCATGCCTCTGCGAACAGCTACTCTGTATTTAAAACGTTAAACGAAGAGCTAAATTGTTATCCTGCACTAGCATTGCCCCTGCTATTGTTTGTTTTTTATATATAAATTCAGATGTCACATCTTCATGATAAATGGTCGCACTGACACGATAGTCATATGGCGTATGAACACTTGTCATATATAGAGGGCATTTTGAAATATGGCCACGATTTTTATGCGACGGTGTAAATGATTTCTATTGTGATAAACAAGTGGGTGCTTGATGTAACACTTGCTGGTGTTTCGAAAATAAATATGTAATCTTTATACCTATAGTTTAAACTGAATTGGAATTGGACTGAGCTTTGTGAATGACAAATGTAAGGTAGATACATTAATATAACGATTTGTATGTAAGAGAACCCTTGATTCCTAGTTCCAAAACGTTGCGGTAGGTGAACACTGTGAGGTTTTGGTGGTAGTCTTTCATAAGGCATGGTCTTTTACCTCGAGATCCGTAGTATCGAATTGTAGATAAAGGAATTTCAGGCTTTAAATAAGTTCTTTTAACTTACATTCAAAGGCAGTTATATTTAAATGTTATGATTGAAAAGAGTAAGGTAGGATAACGAATCAACAATAATAAAAATACAATAATAATTTATGCTCATAAAAATATTACCCTCACAATCCTAACCCATTATCTTTATTTTTAAGACCAACTTTTGTAGACGGTTGAGATTAAATAAATAATAAGCAAATCCATTTGCTACGTGTTTTGCGTTTTTTGGCTCCATTACATCGTTGCGCGCCCAATTTGGAAATATTGAATAAATAAAGCCTTCCCGAAATATGAATACAGATTAAGTACGAAACAGAACTGCAACATTAGAATTATTATAAACTGTGTAAAGGTAATACATAGAATTTTATTTGTATTATTATAAATACCTACCTTATTATATTAAATAATCGTTCTCATTGTAATGTATCCAATTTATCTTAGAAATGAAGAATTACTATTTACATCGTAGCAATAATAAGTAACTATGGGCTATGGAATAATTAATGTCTTTAAATTACTGTTACATTTTTATATATTTGCCAATATTAGATAATCCGTTGTCTTATTAATTAAGCTGTGGACAAAGTTCCCGATTAACATTATATTATATGAATTACTTTAATACATAAAAGGAAATAAAACTAAAAGTCTATGACGCGGGTTAAGGCGTTATGACGAGTTACCTCACATTACTTACCTCGGAATATTACCTGAAAATGTGGAAAATGCATCGTGAAAATACAATATTCTTATGACTGTTACACTGATGAAAATTAGCTTCCACGTACTGTTTGTTTTTTGTTACCGATATAGAAGATTTATTCATGAGAATGCTTCTTGGTTTTCGCGTCATGATTTAATGATTAGTTGAGGTATGGAAGAACTAAAAACAGAAGTCCTGTAAAATTTTACTCTGCAAGTCAAAGCCACTAATTTGAAAGAACTACTTCAAGTTATAGGTATATTGAATTAATTAAAATTAAAACTATTGTGCATTTATATAATTTAACTTGTCAAACGAAGGGTTGCAGGCCTACAATACAAGCTAACTTAGTGTAGGTCTGCAGATTCAAGCTTTGATCGAATTGTAACTCGTATTCTATTGGTATTGTTATTTTTGGTAAAACAAAAATGCAATGGAAAAATTATTGTGAAATATAAATAAATTATTATTATTATTTTACAAATCCTAGCTTAATACTAAAATACATAAGTTTGAGAGGCTGTATATATATCGTATTCTATATTACGGAAACAGGAAGCCAGTAAAACAAATTTTGAAAGCTTTTAAATCCTATTCGGCGTGACTCTCTGATGTCTAAACAATGTATAACATATAATAACTGCGTTCTCAGATTTACACTTGAACATTAAAACAGCATTGAAAATTACAAGTCATCGTTTTCACAATTGACGAACACATGACTTACCGTTGTTAAGTCAATCGTTTTCTTCGTAAATGTCGGCATTAATATTCATTCAGTCGACAAAAGCAAGTGATTATAATGCTATTGTTGTTTGCGGTTTATTTGTTTGTCCAGCGAAACTACTGTAAGCGACCAAACCGTTCTTTCGGGTATTCTGTCAAAATGTTTGTCAAATTTGTTCTCACAGCGGGCGGTGCTTTTTTATATATTTTGGAGTCGGATTGCTTCATTTGGTTTTCTATAATGATAAGTAATAGATGATTAGTACCGCTACGAGCAAGGATTTTTGTAAAACTTACTAGTACTGAATAATTGTCTTCTGTCTTAAAAGCGAGATGAGACACCTACGAAGATAGGTCCCTACTACTGTTTTAGTTGGCGCTGTACCATTAGATATATTTTATATAAGCGTTTGGGATTACTGAATTATAACTTGTATTAAAAATTTCAATAGTAAAATATCGAACGTTCTAACGTACCTATACATAGATATAGCAAAAACGAATCCCTTCGCTTCATTATCTTTTCTCACATTAATATTTGTCATCGGAACACGGCCACTAATTCCGCTTACAAGACATTTCACACTAAATCAGGAAGCACTTATGTGTTGACAAGCAATCCTGACCACTCAATATTGCAAACCACTTTAACATCGAATCAACGTGTACTTCCGCCGTTCGCATCTGGTCGTTTTTGTCACGACCGTTTTCAGTCCCTTCATAGAAAAGCAATCGGGCAGTCGTAAACGTTAAGGGTCTGAAAGCACCCCCCGGGGGGCGGCTAAAGGTACATTTCTTGACACTAGGAAAAGAACGGTAGCCCTTGCATCTACGGTCACCGAGGGTGTTATAAGGCAAAAAGTGTAATTTAAGCAGACTTAAGGTTTCGAATTAAAATGAAGTAGGGTCGTTTGGATAGCGTCTCGAAGCGTGATATTACTTGTTAATATTAAATTGGATACTTATCCGCAGCTCGTTATTTTTTCAGACGTTTGCCTACCAGGCATTTTCTGTATTTGGTATAAATTTGCGATTTTAATATATTATACTACGTTGCAATATGCTTAAACTGAACATATTTCTCTAGTAAAATATCAATTGGGATCAAGTCTGTGTATAAAGATTATTTTATTTAAATAAAGGGTTTAATTAATGATTTTTAATGACTTTTAATTATAGCTAAAGACAGTCTCTTATAGGTTAGTCCTGTCCGTCCGTCCATCCATATTCGGTTTACAGCCGAGACTAGACTAGCTACATAGATAGAACATTGCATAGATAATCACGTCAACAAAGTGGTAATGTAATATGATGAAAAATCATTTTAAGGGTATCTACAGAGGTATCTATAGAGGTACCAACTTTACGTTGAGAGCCACGTAAAGTTGGATTGATTTTTTGTTTATGCTTAAGAAAAATCTCGATGCAAAGCTAAAAAAGCATCTACATATTATACAAGGACAAAGACAAGAATAACTCTTTACCGTTCTAAGTTTTTTTTATAATTTAGTATTCATCGAGTCTCCTAACTGATTGATCTAGTTAGGTATTGGTAGCACAATAGTAGACTAATTGCGATGCTCGCATCTCAATCCATTGTTCTGTTTAAGGCTTCAGGAAACGAAGTTTGTATGCAAATTAAAATATAACTAGTGAAATCGAGGTGCCATAAAATTCTAATATAATATATTAGAATTTTATTAGAGAAAGGATTAAAATGAGCTGTATGCTGGTGTTGAATATATTATATGATGCAATAGATAGAAAATACATTTTGAGAACATTCGATGTATTTCAGTTGAATTAGTTAAATTTATAGCTGTTTTACTCTTATGGAGGTATAGAAGAGGCGTCTTAAAGGTTTTTGTTTATTTGTTTCTCGAATGACTCGTTAATTAGAGATTGAGATTAAAGTATACCTAGCTTATTTTTTGCGTGCATAGTAACTGATTTAGTAACATATCTAACAGGTAGGTAAATTATAGGTCAGATTGTGTGTCATTTAAGTTATAATATAGAAACCTCTCCACTTATACTTATTTATTTATTTATTTTAGATACACTGAGAGGCTTACACAATAGAAATATACAGGTAAAATTACATTAAACTACTTATATTAACATGTGCTGCTCTTAATTGTGTATACAACTTTGACCAAATAGAAATTCACAAGGTTAACAGAAAATATTTATGTAGGTACTTTGAATACCAAGCTACCAAGTTCTTAATGGAACTATTTTATATGCTTATAGAAATGTTTAAAATTCAAGTTATTATTAAATAAATGAGCAGTCATCTCACTTTATAAGTAATAAGAAAAAATAAGAACAAGACATACAACACACCATCCATATACCATCTCCTCCGAGCTTACTTCTAAATATAAAATATCGATCATACATCTTAAGTCAAAAACAATATTTCACAAGTCTCTAGGCACTGTGGGCGTGGCGTCGAGTGGGCGTGGCAGAGGCGGCCCTCTGAGACCTCCCAGAGCGGGTTGACGGCAAGTTTTGTATGCCGTATATATGTGATGATTTAGCTTTATTAAATAATAAGTAAGCAGGGGATTAATAAAAATGTTATTGAGATTTTTTAGAAATTTAAACAGCTTTGGATGATTGTAGGTTTATTCATAATAAGCGGCTTGGAGTGCGGATAAAGGTATAGGTAGATTTTGATTCCATTATTCCAGTTTGAAGGATTCCGAATGAGTAATGACAATACAGTAGTTATATAAATACTGTTGCAACGAACTTACAAAATGATAATCACTAGCTCGAATAATAACCATTTGTTCTTCCAGAATCCGTATAATAATATATTAATACAAGTAGTTAGGTATCTGTATTTTTTTCTATTGATTTCTGTAATTATAATTATGGACGTCCAAGGTATCTTATAATAATACTACAATGAGTATTCATTCTTCATGCTATTATTTATTATGTATCTAAAACAAACAACAATATTTTCAAAATAACTTTTTTGTCGATATTTAAATTGTCACTGAATCAACGATGTTATAAAAGCGTTTATTCTTGATAAAGTATGAATAATGAAGCTTGAAATTTAAATTGATTTTTTATTGTTGTATGATTTTGGTTCGTAGGTAACGTAACGTAAGTACTTATATATTTATAGTTAGTTATACAACATATACCTATATGATAGTGAAGGTCAATAATTAATGAAGCGACAAAACCTCATCTCAGAAGTAGTTAAACTCAATTCCCACTGAAATTTCATCATCGTCAATCTAACTCGGTTTAATAAGTAATACTTATGCTATGGGCCGTCCCAGAGCTGGCTCCAGCGAGACTCAGTTCGTCTCATTTCTCCCGCCATCCCTTACCGTCGCGCGCCGACCGCGGTCTCAAAGGGAAACCTCCACACCGAGCCGCCATTACTTTATATTTCGATGCTACAATCGCACGTCTGCTGACGAACAGCATTCCAAAATTAAAGCTTATTTTTTCCTAACATCACTGGCTGAAAATTAAGTGTCTAGATTTGGATTTTTGAAAATAGAATGATAATGGAATCGGAATTAAGTGGCGCCACCTGCGAGAGTGTCGCCGTCCCGCTCTTGAGGCGAGGGCGTGTCCCAAGGGCGCCTCCCACAGTCCGCGGGGACGGACGGGGGCTCCGAAGCCCGAGCACTCGGCGGCGCGCTCCCGCGACGCTTGTTAGTGTTCCGCAAATTCACAACGGGATCGCCCGTACAACCGGGACTCTATCCCATAACGATAACACAGAGCCGCCTATCGGATACTTGTACAATTACTCGCGGAATTTCAACTTTTATTTGGAACTTTGTAACTTTGAGAATTCGTAACGTTAGAGATTTAATCGTTCGTTTTTGTCGTGTTTCTGTGTTTGATTTCGATATGCAACGGACATAGCGTTCGATCGAGTGCGTGTTTGGTTCGATATTGAAAGTTGAGTTTGGATAGTTAGTTTCCCGCGAGTGTGAGTGCGCTCTCGGGCGCGGGTGTCCGGTGGGTGTCCGGTCGCGGGTCGCGATTCGGTCGGACGAGTTAAACGCGGCGGCGGGCGGCTACACCGGCTCGCCGTGGCCGCCGCTCGAGCTAGACCCCGTGGGATGGGGACGCAAGCTGTACCCGTCAGGAGCGCCCAGGTCCTCAGGTATGTCACGTGACATGTCACACATATATCGTGTTATATACCTATATAGTTTCTATAGTTGGCGTTGCACTTCTCGTAAATTTGCCTATACAGTAATATTCTCTAATACACCCCTCAATTTTTCTTGTGATTTAATTCCTTTTGTATTTTACAAAGAAAAGTTAGACATTATCGATTTAGAATTTAGAAATGGAATATTTAAAGGTAGTAATTGACTGTCATTCAAGTTCTTTGGTCATGGTTCATGGTATTAACTATTCTACGAAGGAAATAAAACACTAACACATATCTAGTACCTATAATCTTTGTTCTCTACATACTTACTGAAACTTGGACTAGGTACTGTCTCTAAGATTTAAAAACATATATATTTGATTAAGATGGATATATTTAAAAAATAATTCATAATTAAATATTAAAAGAACTATGGAACCACGGGTATATATAAGGTACCTATAGATATCAAAAACACACTTTACTACATAATAATATTATATCTTACTACCAATTCATTTTTCAAAGTAGCAAGAAATTTTGCTGAAAGATTGAAAAGATTATAATTCATTTTAAAACAATGATTGTAATAGAATTTTAGCACCTATATTTTTATTTAATGTGATTTTTGTATTCAATTATGTGGAATATATATTAAATAAAGTATGGAATACAATTACTATGATAACTGACTAGTGTTTTATGGAATAAAATACCTACATAATAAAATAAAATGTCTTTCATATACCAACTCTTAGACTTTAATTCCATTGATTTGTATGACGGTTTGGTTTCGACTGTTTTAACACACAAAGTTTTCAATGGTTAAAACATAATAAAAAAACAAACTATTCAAGATATTTAATTGCTTTTAAAATAATTAAATATGTAGTTTTATATGTTCCATGTAGGAAAGCAGTTCTAAATTTAAAACTTGAAATTAAAACGTGAAGAAAAATCATCATTGAAATAAAAAAGTATTTTAAATGTCTAAACAACTTACTCGAAATAGTATGAAGTTTTACTTGCTCCATGTATGAAAGACGTTCCAAATTTAAAACAATGTTTTTGTTGTAGGCGGCCTTATGTTCGGGCTGCACCATCAAGAGACCGCGGGAGTGCACGCTCAGCCCCGCGGCCCTGTCACCTCGCTGAAAGAGGAACCTCTCACACGCGCTTGGATGACACCCACCTCCCTAGTTGACAATACCAAGTAAGTTCAGAAACAGAACACCAAAAGCGTTGTAAGTGTGGATAACGTTTAAAAATTTTAAAAATAGAATACAATTCAAGCCGGCAATACTGGCACTTAGATAAAAAAGAATATCATATTTTGACATAGGAACAATTTAAAATTCGAAGAAAAAACTAACTCAAAAACATTGTCCTCTAACAATTTAAAAGGAACGATAGAATTTTGAAATTTATAAATTACCTGTATGTTTTACGGTTTGCTTTATATTTAAAGCGCACTATCTTTTATTCGGTTTTATACGTTTCTATTATTCCCTATAAATTTATACTTATTTTTTTAATAAATACAATGATATTATAATTTTATCATTACTTAGTGGAGCACACTGTTAGCAATCTTATTCACACCGCGCATTTTTTATCTGTGACGTTTTATAAAACCTTAAAACGTCACAATGTAAAAAGTTGACACACTGGCCAAAATGAAAAAGAAAAAAAC
Source organism: Eurema hecabe (assembly GCA_026213755.1). Taxonomy (NCBI): domain Eukaryota; kingdom Metazoa; phylum Arthropoda; class Insecta; order Lepidoptera; family Pieridae; genus Terias; species Terias hecabe. Next base: position 5,647,606 of record JADANM010006502.1, read on the forward strand.
GTAAAGAACAAAGCAAAGACTTGTGTTAAATTGGTAATTTATTCGTAACGTGTTTTTGAATAATATCTGTTCGAATATATTAAATAATTCATTAATGGCAGTGTAGATAACAGAATTCAAGATAATCCAATTCATTGGAATTAAATTCACATGTGGAAACGAAAACACCAAATACGAAGCCCTTATTTACAGAGGTAATAAGCCTATTAGTCGGTGAAAAGAGCAACTGAATTCGATCAGTTGTATTAGGAATTCCACAAAATGAGTCGCAAGTGCACAGCGCTAAATCCACACAGGATTATACAGGGGTGAAGAGTTTCATACGAATTGTGGTCTCCAATATTTCTGCGTTATCATTTTGAATTAAACTTTGTACAGGTTAGTTGTGCATTTATTAGAGAATTTTTCTGTCCTTTGCAGAATATTAATGTTTATTTATTTATTCATGTTAACCTCTTTTAAGTTGGTAATTATTTTTATTTGTGTTAATTTACAGTAAGATTATGATCTGTCGATTACATTTGTTGATTTGCGAGGTTTTTATGCGACGTTAACTGGTACGTACTTTGAACTATTAATTCAAAAACTATATAAAACCAGGATTGTATGTAATATAGAACCGTCAAATCAGCTAGTGTTACAATAAATCTATACCAAGTCAATTTTACATATTGAAACAGTAAGTACCTGTATAGTAGTAGGTACGGCCATGAATTACGACGCCATCGTACGCTCCGTAGTCGCAAGAATCGTCCATAAAGTGTTACAGAGATACATTCTAAAAGCACAATGATTTATGACCGTAAACGTGCACAATACAATAACTAGCACATGTCCAATCAGGGGTGCGCAAATTTCGGCGGGCGATAATGAAGCTACCATAACAAGTGTATTCACGAAAAGGGCGTGATAAATCATAACGGTGGGTTTACGCAGACTCCAGATAATGAACGGTCTATAAATTAACATTTCAATAGCTAACATACATAATTAACAGTGATACGGAATAAGTATGTGTTCGTTTGTTGTTACTGTTTCGATGATAAGTGGTTTTGTATTGATTGGCGAGGGAATGGAGGTAGGTAGGATTTTTCTTTGTCGCAGTAGGGAATAGGTACTACGAATAATCTATAGTAGAATTAATTAAATGTTGCCTAAAATTTTGACGTTTAAGATAAACGTAAGCCTGTTTTCCTCCTCTCGTCCTTCATCATGCCATTCTCTATTTTATTTTGTAACAAATCTGCTTTCCCCCTTTTGAAATACCGGCTTCGCATTCGCTTTGACACTCTTGGGTGCAACAACCATCAACCTGCAACCTGCTAAATTGCCACAAAGAGGTAACACAATTTTAAAAAATATTACCTACTTTTTTATATTATCTCATTAACTGTCATTAATTTAAAAACAAAAAATCTCGCTTAAAATCGGAAACACCGACCCTCTAATTTCAAGATCACCCATTATTTTGCATAAATGGTTTAAAAATGAAGGGTCCCAAGTACTTACCATATTAGTAATGAATTTGTGCAACAATATACGGCATTTGGTTCCGTATAATATGACGTATTGGTGCTCGAATTAGTCAGTATTGTGTTTGGCGAGGGCTCTCCCGACATCTGTCGCGTTTAGCTCACATTCTTACTTCAAATGTTTATTTTATCCAGTGACGTACCGTGCGTAAACAGTTTATGGAATTGTTTATTTTTATCAACTTAGCTCAAGTGTATTTGCTGAGTTTTAATTTAAGAATGTTCGATTTGAATGTATCGTGGCTGGTTGTTGTCATTTATCGATCTTAATGCATTCATATTAAATTGATGAGAATTAAAGATATTAAAAAAATTGATAAAAATTTAATATTTCTTTATGCATTTTATTAAGGCTCTTTACTGTGTTTTGCATTACTCACTCTAAATCTAGTCGATGTTACTTTCACGTTAATTATTAATTATATTTCGGGTCAAATTTGTTTCAATTTCCATTCAATAATTTATTAAGTCCTAGAAGTAACTTATATTAAAATTATTAACAGATAGCCAACTGGCAGCGATGACAGGCTCATTTGTTAGCTTGACACCAAGTCATTAAACCGATTAGATATTTTCAGTCAAATTACCCTTCATAGCTTTAATGAAGGGCATTAATCGTATGATGCAAAGAAATTAATTTTCCTAAAAATAATTATCGATATTAAAAACTTTAGAAAGTATTTCCATTAAGCTACTCAAATGAGAATTTGTTCAAACATTTTTTTTTACTCTCCGTTAATCAATAAAAGTAGATAAATGGTACAAAATAATTTTAGCCGGTTCAGGAACTATATTCACAACATACCTATGTTGGTATCGTTAATACGAGTCACCCAGCAATCAATAAGTCAATAAATTGATCACCAATCGTTTACCCGTAATATATTCGGTTCGTATTTTTAAAAAGCGAACGTCCACTGAAAAATTGTTTCGGTGTCGAAAAAACAAAATCGCATCGAAGATTGACAAATCTCCCGTGATCTGTAAGCGAAAAAAGCGCTCCAACCTAATCGCGAGTTCGCTGCCGAAACTGGTAGCGATAAATAAAACAATGGAGCGTCGCGTGCAAGGGTATAAAATGGCAATCGCGAAACCAATTTGTTTACGCAAATTCTGCAGCGAAGAGATGAATGGGCTACCATAGCGTAATACGGTCCTAGCGGTAATGCCGTATTGATAGTGTTGTCACGTATACTATGCTATATCGATGATAAATTGGTCAATATTTACAAGATTTATATTTCAAACCAGTCGCTCTATGTACGACATAATTTTAGATTTGAAATACCACGTTATTGTAACAGAAGTACACTTTATACATTTTATAATATTGTTTTAAAATTTTTAAAGGAGAATAGTGGTCAAACAACCAAGGAAGAAACCTTATTTTAAACTACCACCTTCGCCCACAAACACTTGTAAAAGAACACGAATTTGTCAACGGCCTTGTTTTAAGGATATAAAGAATTTTGTTAAAATTATACAGTATTTTTCTTCAATAGTTACATTGCCTGAATATAGTATCTAATAAAAAGAAATAGTTCTATTTATAGTACAAAGATTTATGCATTTCCGAAACTGCCAAAACAGGAGACAATTGTATTTATGGCAACTCATAGCGCATGTGTTAATTTCGTGTGTGGCATCATTAACACATCGTCACCTTTAAATTAATGTGGGTTAGACTCTTTGAAAAACGTATGAATTTGTTCCACATTTCATACTAGTTGCGTTCTGCAGTTTTACCTGCATTTCTTGTAAATATAGCCTCGCATACTTCTCGTAATTAAACCCGTTAAACTTCACAAACAGTACCAAAAACTTACTATTAAGTTAGTGTAAAAATTCGCATCTGAATATTTCAAACTCATGCTGTGAAAAATGTAACCCTACCGTTTTAGGCTTGAATTGAATGCGAAAGAAAAAAACGAACGTTGTTGGCAATTTGCAAATAGTCATATCTTTCCCGCCGCAACATTGACCATAAATCATTTAAAGGGATTTTTAATCTGTTCTATTGTTTCCGTTTACGGTTATTTGAATAAGACTGTAAAAATGTTTAGTCACCGGGATTTTGATGGTCCTACTTAGTTATTATGAACATTTTGTTTATCACAATTTATGGCTGCTATTATTCAAGATATAGTCATTATCGTTTTACTATTGCTTTATGCTTTACTCGGTTTTATTATCCTTGGGAATGTAAGAAAATAATTTAGCTTTTGTTTTTTCTACACAATAATTAATAATCTAAAAAATATTCAGACTTATATTAATTTATTCAAAATACAAATGATCATTAACTCTAAAATGTTATACTAAAAACTATACAAGAAAGATATGAAAATGATCAGTATTTTTCTAAATAAAGTGAACTTCAGATTAATCATCATCAATCAAAGTTTATTTGAAAGTCCACGCGGACGGAGTCGCGGGTAAGAGCTAGTTACTAATAAAATGATTTTCCTAACAGCAGCGTAGGTGTCGGTCGCGCGCACTTCGAGAAGCAACCGCCCAGCAACCTGCGCAAGAGCAACTTCTTCCACTTCGTGGTCGCGTTGTACGATAGAGCGGGACAACCAATCGAGATCGAACGCACTGCATTCATAGGATTCATTGAAAAGGATCAGGTAATTAGTTCAGCCAATACCAACTTGTCCACAATTGGACGTAGAAGACATTAAAACTCACAATACTTAATATATGTGCCTAGTAATTTAAGTAGTAGGTAATATAAGAAAAGTATAACACCCAATGAAAATATCACAAAATCATTTTTATATGTTGATTATAGTTAAAATGCCTGATTTTTTATATCCACAATAGACCAACCCAAAATGGTTATTGAAATATCGAATATTTAGAGTCGACAATATCCTTATTAATTGATAAAAAAATCTAAAGGACTGAATTAATATTAATGATTAAATGATTGAATGAATGAATGAGTTTTTTTATAGTGATAATTACTTCGAAAAGAACTGTTTCACTCTATCCTTACTAGCGTTTATAACTTTTCCGTCCAAAAGACAAACAAACTCATTTTTTCCATACAATGTGGTAATGATGCCTTTATCAATAAATCCGTTTGATAAGCATCGTGGAGCCGCCTGGACCATCAATCAGGATCGAACCGTCGCTCTATTGTGTGTAATGCACATTTAAATAATTTAGCTGCGTTGGTGGTATTTGTTATACGGATTATTAGCAGGATCGATTTATTATGCAATGTGATGTTAGAACAAAACTGACTGACTTTAAATGAAATCGACTTTTTAAATATATTCTTAAAATGTTAGTCATAGAGCTATTAATAAAAGAAATCAATTGTAATTAAAATATTGTGACGATTCGTAAAAAAAATATCATCAGGGACAGATTATATTAGAAACTGAAGACATAAAAAACGTTCATAAAACAGCAAATAAAGGCAACATTCAAAAATGATATATTAACCTAGCTTCAAAAACAGTTGATATACGTATAAATTGTATAGCATTTTGTAGGCCGCGGCCGGGTCGCGTATTCACGCGTCTTGTTCGTTTGTCCACCATTAATGATTTAGTAGCAAACACCGTGCCGCTCACATGCTTGCTTCAATGACATCTTTATATAGCAAGCCTAGCTAGCACATGATTACGAATCTATGTTAAAAAGACTGGACATGACCTATGCTATCTTAAACATTACAGCGCAATATTATTTGAGCGTATTATTTAAGTTTTTATGTAACGCACATACATTATTAATTGATTAAGTTTTAGACGCTACATGAATAATATCGGGATCTGTTGCACTTGTTCGATTCATAAACTTCCTTAAAATTATCGAAAATAAGCTTACAGATGTTTAAAAATAATAATTCGTTTAACATAAAAAATAAAGGTTACATATGAGTAATTAAATCACACTAATTATAGTTAGAGAAAAGTTAATGATGTACTGACGGGGAATTGTTTGTTACAGGAAGCCGAAGGACAAAAAACAAATAATGGTATTCAATATAGACTTCAACTACTTTACGCAAACGGTAAGCGAATTTACGAATAATGTCTTATATAAATGCTTAATTAATTAAACATTTCTGATAAAACCTCAAAATTCTGTCTCACAAATATTTAATAGGTACCCTTTAAACTTGAAACCTTTAGTTGAGTATCACAAAAATATTTCAAGCGATAGAATATTCTGTATTTTAAACGAATTCCCATGTAAAAGCTCTGTATATTCACCATCGAACCAATATCAACCCTATTATCACGTAATAGGAGTAATAGCAGCACTATCATCATATATTCAGTACATGCCGAGACAATGCATACGACAGACGCATTGTAAATATTTGTCGTCTTGGACGTTAGACCGGGGATAATGGAAAATTGGCACCGAATAGATCGCTTAGACTATGTATGATAATTGTCTTGGCTCTTAGACTAGCAGTGTGTGTAGTGCCAAGTCAATATTACGTTGCATTTATTTATTAGTTAGTTTCTTGAACTAGTGTTGCTAAATATCGATATAATTTAAAGTTAGTAAATCACGTCATTATACTTCTATACCTAGTAATCCACATCGAAAATATATATTATATTATTAACGGAAATTGTATTGATTAGTTTCTTAAAATAGAGTTAGTACATAGCGATACTATTAAAATTTAGGAAATCACGTCATTATTCACCTATAGAAATCCACATTGAAAAAATATACCTATTATATTTTTAACAGAAAATTAATAAGAAACTTGTTAGCAAAGTTCTCTTGCGATTAATTATAAATGGAGTCTTATTAAATATTCAAATGCCGGGTGTAGATATAATATGCCTATGAAATTTCCCTATCGTCCTATAATATGAGCTTAATAATCTCAATTTACTTACCCAAATCTTAGCCTACGTTTCCTTTGTAATTCCAAATATAATGTACCTTCGTAGCAATTACGCGTCATATTTGAGGGGTAATTTTTAATTTTCATTCTGTCTTATTTTATTCAGTAAAGCTGCTTAATTGATGGTGGTAGGAGCAATTTAATCTGTTCTTAATTATAAATAATATAGCATATGTATGAATCATATTCAATTGATGTCTTAACTCATATTAACAAAAGTAGTTATAAATGTACTAAGTTCTTAAGATTCCTTATAAATATGGTTAAAAAAGGGAAAGGCAATTCGAGAAAGTTAACAAATTGTGCAACATCTAACTCAGTGTTCTCGTAGCTCGCTTGCTCTTTATTGCTACTATGTGTAAACGTTGGCGTTTAGGCCGAGCTCACAATATCATATTGTTGAAATTTTTCATCAGGTTTTTTTTTTTCAGAATATAAAGCGTAGATCATCTTAATCTATTTCGTTATCGTTTTCGTATAGCTATATTAATATTATTAATTAGATAATAGTAGAATATAAGAGTCTGCTTTAATTAAAATAAATTGAGATGATTCAGTAAATTATTAAAACAATATAGTTCAACTTATTTGTCAGTGCCATAACCTATTATACATATATTTTTTATTTCTTATTTATTTGTATCTATCATTTATAAACACTTACAAACGTCTTTTACTTTCTATGCCTTCATAATATATTAATGAAACTGAACTCTTGCATTAATAAATACTTCGTCTTTGCGCTGAATCCTATGCAAATGTAATTAAGTTGTAGGAACGAAAATTAGTGATTGTAGTGTTAGTTATTTTTTTTATTTATTCAAAACTTATGACATATGAGTGTTTTAACTCTATAGATAATACACTCATATGTCCTAAAGTACAGTAGTAGTAGATGTACTGTATAAAATTGAATTTAATAATAAAATTTAAATTTAACTTTGAAATGTATACAGAGCTTAACTGTAGGACGTTGTACAAATGACTTGTGAAAATATTTCTGTCTCAAATGATGATTTACGTAATGTCTACGGCACTGTAGTGGCGCGTTTGTTCTAGGTATCAGACAAGAGCAGGATATATTCGTTCGACTAATAGACTCCGTTACGAAACAGGTGAGTTATTTTTAATTATATTAAAATTTTAATTCATATAATAACTAATACTATCAGTATTATTTTTATCTTTTGTATCAGATAAGTTAATCGAGATAGGTCGTGTAGTTACGTGTCTGACTTCGGTTAGGCAACTATTATATGTACGATACTGGCAAGGCCTGGTGTGGAAAGCGTCGATCGTCTTTATCTAGGGTATATTTGAGACGATTATCGCGTCTTATTTTTTTTTTTTTTTGAAATTCTTGGTATTACTTTAAAAAATATTTTTGATAAGTTTTTATCTTAAAAGTTATGTTTCTATTAAGCCAATTTATCAATAAATTTTAATTCAAATTTCAACTCCATACATATGCAGAAAGCTAGTAAAGTTTTACATGAAATGTATAATACTAATTATAAAGGCATAAGTATTCTGAAATCTAAGGGCACCGCACACACGCGGCGGCACGCGGCCCGCACGCGCGCGACTCCCTTCGCTGACTGATTACACACGCCCTCTGGTCAACTTAAATTGCCTGTGTTACCATCATTCGTATTAATGCGCTCTAATTTATTGTTAGATCACAAAAATATTTCTTATAATTTCTATAATACAAAGATGGATTTAAGAAACAAATATGTTAAACGAGCCATAAGCTATCGACTGTGTATTACATGTGAATAGAACGATAAGCTTTTTATTGATATTGAACTTACAAATTATTGATAATAGTGAAAGATTATTCCCAAAATTAAAAACTCATAATCACTAACAATGTACCTAAATTATCAAATTACGTCTAGCTATAAATGCTAAAGACCTTTAACAAGCTGATTAAAAAATAAATAAGACAAAGAAACAAATCCGAAGATTGCAGCGAACGGCAACGAACGCGAAACAATTCCGTAATTCTTAGTTAACAACGTTCGGCCTAAGTTAATTATGTTCATGGCATAAATCTTTCGTAATTGGCCTCTTGTTACACAACACTAAGAGGCCGGGACGTGTTGAAATTATATATGTGAAGTACACGGCGAAGTTTCATGATGGCTTCCTAAGCTAATATTGTTATTTATGTAATAAACGCGAACGTGATAATTGCGAGGCCCGCATAAGACACCCTTTCAAGCTTTTGTATCGCCGATTGTGTGATAACAGGTCTGTGTGTTACTAAGGAAGATACGCTATACAATACAACCAAGAAATCAGTGTTACTTGTATAATGTATTACTTGACTATCTTTAAGTTGTTTAAATGTAATGTTTAAAAAGCATAAAGTATATGGTCGAAGGTTTTTCTATTTTGTGAAGTCGGTTAAAAACATAGTTACAGAAGAATTAGATAAAAATATGCCTTTAACATCATTTAATCATACACTTCAATTATTATTATAGTGTCCATCTTTGAACCATTTAATCGAGGAGACGAGAGTGACACGCAAAACAGTCATTCAACGAAAAATGTCGGGAAAGATGGCGTTCGGATAATAGCGAATTGCGGTTGATTTAATTGTATTAAAACGTTAGGCTGGGGGTACACGAGCAATCAGCTAATGCGGTACCTACCGTGCATGCGAACACGGCACGCAACTGTACCGAAAAAATAGATGTCTAGACAGCGGTAAGGGTTAGTACTTGATAGTGATAATAGTGGTTAATTACTCATAATAATAAATAGATCTCTATCGTTGGTGGGCACGTCGCTCAAATTTCACATATACGTTTGCAAATTAACTGTTTCTGTAATTTAATTAATTTTTTTATGAATACATCGCGCCTCGCAGTTTTGTTAGTGTAGTTTTCGTTCCAGTGACAATATGGGGATATACATAACGCATAGGAATGTGCTTACCAATGATATAATCTATCTGCATCTATACGTATTTTTTTTAAACGTTACCTATTTTTTTTATTAATTATTAAAGAACAATAAATGTTACATATATAAAACAGGGTTCTGAAAAACTAAAGTCCCACTTTAATTTCCTTTAAGTTGACAGTCGCATTTTACATCATAAATATTCCCTAATAACTCGAACAAAGAGCGGATTATTTATATTCTCACACTAAATCACTATCATATCAATATCTAACTAGCCCTCTGTTTGAACATAGTCTTAAGAACGTGAAATGAGATTCGGCCAAATCCCATAGAACTAGGAACGTTTGAATAGAGGTCGCGCGCTTAGCACGTGCCGCCGTGATTGTGTTTACTTAACAATGTTCAAACAACATATTAATTTGGATCTTTTTGTTGGGAAATGACTTTCGGAAGCCATTGTGATAATAGTCGATTATTGCATTTCCAACCTTGTTACTATTTACTTACACAAATGCGTATTATAAATTCTAATTCTCTAAGAAATAACGTTTACTGATAAAAATTTGAAATTCGGCTTTGCTGAAGGTGGATAACATCGAATTGTTATGAGTAGGTAATTTTCCTAGACTATAAAGGTAGTACGAAAGCACTAGTACCTACTATATTAACCATACAACAAAACGGTATGTGTGAAAAGTCCGTTAAAACAAATTAACGGAAGGTCCGTTAAAACAATTAATCTCTGGAAAAGAACAAATTCAAATTCTAGTAACGTTGTCGCTCATGTAAATCACGGCAAGCGTTGTTTGCAGCGTCCTACATCTTGTCGGTTTCTTTCTAAAGGCATTTTTATTTACTCTAGTTTATTTCATACCGTTATTTTGTACATTTTCTCAACATAAAACTGCTCTTTACAGATAGGTATAACTTATGTTAGTTGAGCTTAATGTTTGAAACTAATTTTATAATTTTATTTCTTATCTTCCATTATACAAAATGAATTTTCAAATGTGTTGCTAGTGATAACTAGATCACAGCTGAACCGATTTCCGTACTTCAATTTTTTGAAAATTTTTAAAAGTATGGGAATTATTTTTAAGCAAAGAAAAAAATTTCACTTTTAGAATAGGTACAAAGTGAACGAAGTCGCGATTTAGTTAGTCGTTTAGTTAATTTTACTTTCTCGCCAATTCTTCTCAACTCTAATCCTAACACACCAAAAATAATATTTGTAATTACTGCACCAATAATAAGTAGCACAATATTTTTTTTAAATCGCTAGAAATTCCCCAGAGATTGAATCCCATGCGGCGCTGATGGCCAATAGCCCGCCCCAACCTCCGCAGGGAACCTTTCAGTTCAGGGAATAAACTCGAAAAACGTTCTCCACTATTGTACTACATTTACTAGCTAGAATAACGTCGCAGTAGAATGTAATCAGTTCATAGGAATGCGTAATGCGAACTACAATTTTACCAAGAAAATTGACATTGAAGACAAGTAACTGAAGTTATTAGAATTTTTAAGTGTTTTAAACTTTATTTTAAGTAAAATCAAAAACTAAACGTTTTCTAAAGGTCGATATCTACAAACATAGATATATATTCGAGATATTAAACATAATCTGAATAAGATATGGTTTTTCGAATTGCCACATATGTGCAACTTCTGGTTTATAAATCGAAGCTAAGCTAACGTTAATGTAGTTTTGCATCTTCACACACCTGATACCCAATCATTGTACAATCAGAATCGACCCTCTAGCTATTTAGCTGCCCTTAAATACTTTCATAATATTACCCTTGAATACCTTACAAAACGCCCTATCTCCACAAATCCGACTAAATCCTGCGTACAAAAGATGATAATGCCTCACTCTTTCATATTCAATTACATATTTTGTTGGGGAATATCTTTTCGTAGGATTAAAAGATTTCGAGTGTAATTTTGCTTCGATTGCATAACTATTGTATATGTATAAAAACGCTAAGGGAAGTTTACATAGCAATAATAATTATTTATAGACGACGCTTAAAGATATTTATACAGAATGCTCATATAAACATATGTCTAGTACCTATACTAGGGTAACAACAAATGTTTTGTTTTAAAGGCAAAAATTATTGTACATTTGCCAATATAACGACTGCAGCCTATAAAGACTATCTCCCTAAGTTAGAACGCCACTATAATTAGATATTAATAGATAAACGAAACAGACACGTGTGTGGGCTTTTGGTTATTGTAAGGGAGTTTTAAATCGTGTAAAGATATTATTTTTAAGCTTTATGTACAGTTCAAATCTGTTTGGGAAAGCCAAAATAATTTGCTACTACTAAGTAAGCTGTGGAATCAAATAATGTCAGCTTTATATAATTATATAATAATAATAGTCCATAATTATTTTAGTCTACATATTAAGATTTATTTTAGTATGAAAAATGATATAAATGGCCATGTAGAAAAATATTCGTTAAAGTAAAAATATCAATTAAATATTTTTCTGCAGATAGTTAAAAAAAATCGGAATTTAAAATAAACGTTCTATCAATTTGGTTCGCGATATGCAAATGAACTTTGGCTTAGATAATGAAATGTGATTATGTATTAAAGGGTGCATAAATTAGCAAAAAGTAATAACTTGATGAAGACGAAAAATTATCTTATCTACAAGTCGATTTTTTATTAATTTGATGCGCGTAATCTTGGTTCGTTGTCTAAATGAATATGCGTCATATCTTTAATTGTAAGTATTTTTTGTTAAAATTAATTATTTTTTATTGTAGCCCATTGTCTACGAAGGACAAGACAAAAATCCAGAAATGTGCAGAGTGCTATTGACACATGAAGTAATGTGCAGGTATGTATGTACATATACATATGTAAGTACAATTATATATTTTTATATAGTCAGCGTTTTTAACACGCACTTAATTACTTTAATACTTTTTGGTCCTTCGAGCCGGAGGCTTTGAAGCTTATATACAAAAATATAGAACAAGAAATAATATCATATTCTGAATGATGTAGTTAGGAGAAATATTTTTAGTTTTTTCGTTTTACAAACAATTTTAAACACCTATAACATTATTATATAATTCAGTACCTACTACTATCTTCTAGTCGGATATAAAATAATGTTAAAATATTTTGTTAACTGTTCAAACTAAGTCAGAACATTTAAAAGCAGTACTTTAGAAACGTAAAGTGTAAACATTTTATGAAGTCGCTAGGAACAACGAATATCCTTATTAATTTAACAGCTTGTTTGGGGTGGTTTTTCCGGTCGTAACTGTAACGCGTCTCGCCGACATATGCATGTAGTTCGTAAAGACACTGAACGTCTATGTGTGAACAATTAAAATTTTATTCCACCTTAGACGCAATATCTCTGTCTCGTCTTGTGCGATACGTGCGTCCCTCTCGCACGTCTTCAGGGGAGGAGTCTCAGGGGAGTCTGTCCTTTCAATGTCTTTGCCCTTTGCGTCAAGGAGCCACGGTAGGGCGCAATAAACACATTCGCTTTATATGGATAAGCCTTCCTGTTTATATTAATATTATGAAATAATATTAATTTTTACTGAATAAGATTTAGAGTTTGTTCCAATGTATGTGTTTTTGTCTAATTAAAGCATTTTTTCAATAAAAAATTATAATTAAAACAATGACGTTGTTTAGGACTTTTTAACATTAAATAAGTAAATTTACTACCTTGTTACAGTCGGTGTTGTGACAAAAAAAGTTGCGGCAACAGAAATGAAACTCCATCTGATCCCGTCATTATAGATCGGTAAGTGTCTTACATATTTTAATACAATATCATTTATATAAACTGGTTTTATTCAGCTTCATTCATACATCCATTGTTTGAGAACTTTTCGTTAAAACAACAACTAAATAGCGTCTCGTTTTCCGTCGAAGTTTAGACTGGATTTCATTAACTAACTTTTCCTACTTATGACGATTCATCAGGAGTACCGATATGACAGCGAGTCTAAATAACTTCGAGACGCAAATGCATTTTTATGATTCCAAACTCTTGCTTCTAATAAAAGTTGGTAGCGTTTCGCCAATTTTGTACAGTTCCAGTATTAATGCTCCAACTTTGAAGCCAAATTCGTATAAAGGCTATTTTATATTCTTGTGCTTTTTAAACTGATCACAGATAAGAGTTCTGTATTTATTGTAAATATTTATTGTGTGCTAGCCTATGTCCTGCTATATTATCCAGGGCATTTTTATAAAATAAAGGTAGCCTAAATTACACTTTAGTAAAGAGTACATTAGCTAGATTCAAAGGCCTGTAAAAATAGGACTAGTTATTCACAGATTAGCCGGAGCAAACATAGGTACAGACATACATACAAAAGTTGTGCAATTATGAAAAGCATTATGAAAATTAAAACATTAGTGGCACATGCAACGTAAATAATGTTGTTATTTGAAGTTATCGAAACTTTATTTAAATATTATATACGCTGATACGAAGGATCCAGGGGGCCTATAAAACAAACTACGCTCTTATTATGAATCAGCTGGCAGTTGGGCTCCCACAAGCTACCAGAATGAATGACGATAGAATTGCCTGGTCTCATCTCACGCTGAGTCATTCATCGACCTCAAATAGAACGCGAGCTAATCAGGCTGACAAATAGCAAATTTCTATAGAAATAGAAACTCCACAAACGCAAGGGAAAAAACCTGGCATTTTAATTTTTGGCATTTGTATAAAGATAGGCGTCTCCTCTTTCGTGCGTTGTTTTAGGGTAGATATAATTGAACATTTGAAGTGATTTGGAAAACTGATGTATTAGAAATGTGCTGATTTCAAAGCATTTGTTTTTTTTTTGTATAAGTACGTTTAATATAAGTACCTAAATTTAGAAAAAAACTCATTTCAAGTACATTTCTTACTTAATTTATTTCTTTTAGTAAACTAAAGCTACGAGTATATCACTTAATTCATATGGCGAGTGTCAACTCGCTATAGCTACGAGGTTCTACAATATTCTAATTAAAAATTTTTAAATTCTCTTCCAACTAGCTTTTTGCTGTCTTCTCTGCGTAGCGTAGTCTGATAAATTGGTCGAAAATATGATTAGTGTAATTTGAAGTATAATTTCAAAATGTCCAATCAATATTATGTTATATTCCACATAGGAGGCCATAGATACGGTTATTCATCACGTCACCCCTCCCACCCGCGCCCGCCTAGTAATTCGATAATTGAAATTGTGCAAGTGCGTGCAAAACACCGCGTCGAATTCATTATTCGTACTCCTTTGGCTATTTTATTTGTCACTATTTTGTTCCACTGTCGCCCGAAATTATGGTACACGTTGACGGTTTAATTATTTTATGTGAGCCATTACGGTTATTTAGCAAATGGACGTACGTGCGATGATTTATAGAATGAATAAATATTTATAGAATTAGGTTAGGTAGATTAAGGCTGATGTTCTTAATTACTTCTTTGGTGTTGGTTTTGTTTAAGAGTTACCCAATCTAATTGTATTTATTTAAATTTATTTTCTTTATCTGCGCTTCAGAATAAGCAATAATGTTCCGAGCTTGATATACACCGGTTGCCTTAAAAAATCAAAATAAGTTCATTACCTATTAAGCAGTTTCCATTACTGCAACATCTAAGAAGGTTGAAACACCGTCAACCTTAGAATGCATCTAAATGAATTCCTGAAACTGCACCGCAGCATGCTTCGATACCACAAACAAGTGAGGTAACAGTAAAAACTGGCAACAATCCGGAGCCTTTCGAATCAGCAGCAATTTGTTAAGTGGATTTTTGCCGAGACATGATCGCGCCTCGTCGCGCTCCTGTACACAATTTCATTATCTCTGCTCGCCTACCCGCTGCCGACTGTACTATTAACTTATGCGATATATACAGCTCTATAGTTTTTTTAATATTTTAAATTATTGAGGCTAGCTCTTTTCTGCTTGACCTTCTTTAAAATTTTATTATGTTGATGGTGTATTTTCAATATTACTTTTGCAAAATTTCAAGCTACTAGGATTTTGTATTTAACACAATGGTAAATTAGATATCAAATAGTTTTGTTAAATGATAAGAATAAATATCACAGTTACACTAATACGTAATTTGTATTTAAACGTCTGAACATCAATAAAATACACCAAATCAATTTCCAACAAAGCTCCCCATGCAATCACTTAAGAATTTTATGAACCGAAATGATTAAGATGTTTTGTCGTACTTGAATTTAAAACGATGACCGAGGGGCTTGGAACATTAAACTATTCGATGAGCATATTGTGATCGGAATAGCTATTAACAGATTAATGTTAGCTTCGATAGTTTAAGGGTATGGTAATTGATTAGAGGGAACATACGGTTATTTTATACAGTTATTTCTATGATAAAAACAAATAAAAAGGTATTTATGTAGAGATAGTGCTCGCATAGAGAACTAAACTTCATACTAGATGACGTCGTGTTTATGAATTTCATATAAATTTTGATGTTACGGCTGCAAATGTTGCGTAAGATGAGAAAAAACTTCACATATGGCTTACATCTCCACTACATTGGAATCTTTACACCCTATTTCGGGTGTGACTAAATCGATTTCCAATTTGATATGACCCTCCTGTCTCTCCATTCGAAAAGCATATTTTATGTTCGATCACTTTGTATTATTAGGAAATAATATTTTATTTTACGATTATTGGACATCGAGTACATTTATAAACTTACCTTGTACATTTGTTATTTTTTATAAGTTATTCAATTCCACGAAGCTCTTACGTACATTATTCTCTTAAAGCATTTCATTCTTAATAGCCACGTTTAATAGCAAAACGCAAATAAAATGCGCATTAATAAGCCACAATACAGAATCCGTTTGTGGTCCGAATTCTAATTTTACATTAGGGAAATGTTACTCTATAAAGGCAGATTTCGACTGCACTTTTCCGGTAATTTTCGGTCTTTTGAACAGCGTAGGAGTTGGGAGCGAATCACGGCTATTATATTATCTCATTAGACACGCCGCGCCGCCGCGCGCCTCTTTTCTTTTCGCCAAATAAATTCGTTTTTGAGCGCCCGATTTCCTCAATTAGATTACTTGAGATTTTAACTTCTAAAACAACTTGAGGTATTTCATTCAGTAGTGTTCTAGTGTTGCATCGCTCTATATTGTTATACGAATTCGATTCTTGTAAACAAGAGGTTATAAATTTATATTACAAATAGTTTTCAAACAAAAGTTTACTGGGGCGAGACCACCGAATGGCTGGATTCAAAGTTACGCTGTAAGAGTTTCTATAACTTCATAAGTCTTTATTAATAGCCTTGCAGTGTCTCGTGAAAATTTAACTTACTGTGAGTACGTTATGAAATAAAGTTTAATCGTAAAAGTTTACATGAGTCATGAAAGGTTTGGATTAGTATTAATGTGTCATTGTTTTCGTAAAATATTATTGCGTTACTTTTTGATAAATACACTGTTTATTTAAATCTAGGAAAATAATCGTAACAAAAACACCGAATTATCAAAAGAAATCGTCACACTTACAGGCTTATATATACAAAAAAGGAAACTGGTCCCAAAAGTGTACCCTGGGGGAGGCCGCGCCAGGCTACGGCCCGATACAAGCACGACGACCGGTGATTAGGCTTCTTATCCATAAGATAGCGACAAAACTGTGCAAGACTTAACAACTAGGAGCGTTTTCTTATTCGATCTAACCAAGCATTTTCTCAGCGTCGACTTATCTAACGCCCTTACTCAGCTTAAATTTTCTATGTAATGCCGGCCTTTTGTAACTTACAGATTTTATTATTTTCTACAACTATGTATGAAATATTTTTTACTTAACAAATTTTTAACTATACATGAGATTATGCTTTCTTAAAACTGTAATAATCGTTTAAAATAATAATATTTTCTATCAGCCTAAAGGAGCTTTATTTTTTGTACTCATTAGTATTGATATTACTAAAAAATAAATCAAGGAAGGAAAGTAATGAGATGTCGCATTTGTGATTTATACCGGCATCTAGTACCCTCTGATTTTTCTACTCGATAAGTCCGGGTGACGATCGTAAATTGAAATATGATAGAGTCACAGTAATAAGCTCGCGTAATCGCATCGACCCTTCAACTTTACCAGTCGCTCGAGTGACATTGCAGAAAGTCATATTAATTTACAAATTTTTACTCTTCACATTCTATAGATACATCTTTTCATATCCGTTTAAAAATAATCGCATTAACTCGGCTTCAACGTTCGTAAAACTGAGCTTTTATTCTTAGCCATGTACAAGTCTTCTATCTCAATTTCGACCTCATTTTGGATTCCAATACGTGATTCGTCGGTTCGGAAATTATTCGGTGAAAATTCACCATCTCGTTAGAATGTGCGATCCGGTCGAGCGGGGCGAGCCAACCGCTTGATAAATTGTCTGGAATAATAATGATGAATTGCAACTAGTCGGGTCCCGATGTTAGTTCTAATCTATGAGCGGTTTTACGGCTCATATTTTTATTTCATACCTACTTAAAAATATCATTTCCTCATGCCAATTGATAATTTTAAACTTGCATGTATAAAAAAATTACCATATTTATTATAACTTGAAACATTTTATTATGGGTTCCAATTTTGAAATTGCTTCAAATAAATGATAAATCTATTACGAAGAAAAGGACATCTCGATTTCCATTTAATTAGTGGTAAGGTTTAATCGGTCTTTCTCTTTGTCTCCATTCCAATATTACCGAGACTTGAAAAATAGAGCGTTCATTTTATACGGAATAATAAACAACAGAGTTATCTTAAACATACATAAATTTTAATATCATAATCATTCGGTGAGATAAAGTAGTAGTCGACAATAGGACAAGCCTTAGTTTTCAAAGTATTTATAATATATATTTTTTTGCATAATTGATCTAAGATAAACAGTTAAATTTGGATAACATTACATAATATGAACCTATATGACATTACAAAAACAAAACTTCTTTGATAAAATAAAAATATTAATATAAAGACGTTTTATAAGTACAAAGCACACCCAGTTCAAAGTAGTGAAATTAAGTAAAGTTAATTGTTGCTTTTATGATGGCATTGCGTGAGTTGGGGTCAGATAGCAAACAAATTGTTACTGTGAACTTTGTCTGGACATAACGTTTATTTGGATGAGGCATGTATATTACCTTTTGATGAATATTTAATTTTACTGCTTGATTATTTAGTTGGAAATTCTTGTACATTGATATATGCTTATTATTTACTATATTATAATCTATACAAAAAATATGTCGCAATTCAAAGCGTGTCATAATTATTGGAAAGTAATTATTAATATCGCCATAAAGTTATATAAGTTAAACTAGTTTTACATAAAATATACTTGTATAATTCCCAGTCAAAAAAGACCGTATCAAACATTTCAATGATTCGAAACGAAATCAAAAGTTCGTTTAAGTCTAATTTAATAGAAGTGACTTATTCAATTAGTTATCATGATTTGAATGTAATTTCGACCTTCCATTTGATTAATAGCCTCTTCAATCTTCAATTTTGATATAATTTGAGATTATTGTTAATGGAATATATCTGTTTTAGATATCTATTATGAATATTTGTTTATTAGAAATTTATTACGAAAAGTTTTTTCGATAATTTTCGGAGTTTAGAAAAGTTTTATTTTTAGTTGTATTTATAGGCAAAATATGTTAAAGCATACATTGAAATGCGCTATTAGCTCTGAGACGCAAGCAAGACGTCAGCACGTTTAAGCGCCAATTAATTATTAAGGAGCCCTGAGCTCCTTGCTTTGGCTCTTTGACGGCGACTGTACAACAATGTGGGTAGCTTTCTTGATTGCCTGCTTTGTAAATTGCATTATCGTGGTTTGCTTGTGTTTCGTTAACTTGCATGTTACTAACTTATACTGATTGATTGTTGGTGGTTGTTTGCATTTAATTGATTTGTAACAGCCTATTATTTAATTTAGAAATAAGTTTATTACTTATAATTCACTGCCGAAATCAAAAGGTTAATTTTGAGTTAAACTATAAGAAAACAAACGAAAACGAACGCAGAGCATTGAATAGATTGGCCTTTTGAAAGGTAGCAGTATATTGTGCGTTTCCAAGAATGGAAAGTGCTTTTAAACTGTATTTCGGCAAACATATCACAGGGGTCGCCTTTGATAGAGGCGCCTTTTTCAATTGTCACTTGTAAATCCAATTTTCGCCATATATCACTATCGGTAGGGAGAAAATAATAATAGAAGTGTTAGTTGAATGAATATTTTTATTTATTATGTTATATTTGAATGTGAATTTTATTAAGTACCTTAAATTTTTGGGTTACAAATGCTTCATACAAACTAACCTCCTATTTGTTAATTTAAGCAACTTTAATGACGTAATTATTTTTAATAGAAAATTGAAAGAGTAAGATTACCTAAAGAGAAAATACGCAGTATTTGATGATATCATTGCAATACACTTATATGGCCATACATATTGGCAAAAAGAAAGCAAATTTAAAATTCCCTATAAAAAGAAATTCAGTTATACTTTCACTAGGGGTCGGTTAAATTGCATTGAGCTACCCATTAACGCCTTGTCAGATTGGATTTCGATTTATGCGTTTGATAAATGAGATATAATGCATTTGTGAGGCGATAACGAAACGAAATCAGATGTGTTCTTATCTCGATACATTTATAGGGAAACTTTCTGTTCGCGAGAACGCATCATTGATATTGACGTGTCGCAGTGGGAATACGGTTTTACTAACACCAACAAAAATTCGAGCCTAGAAATATTTCAGATATCCATCTGAAGATCCAGATTATATACAACATATCTCTTTTGAAAGCGATGCTTTTGTTCTCATTTATAAATATAATACAATATAACATAGAGGTTATCATTGTCAGTACAATCACAATTGTCAATAACAGTTGTATATTTATTTAAATAATTCCTACAAAGGCTCCTCCATTTTTACATAAAGAAATATTTAAACATTCAAATTAACTATAAATAATAATATATTTTCGATCGACTTTTATATCTCTAAATTCTATACAATAAAGTACGAACTACATAAAAGCTAAAACAACCAGTTAAAAACAAAATTCGATGCTTAAAACATCCTCAATGGATTTTATTAGACAACATTTGTTCTCGGTTCCTTACTATTTTTCCTGTTGTCACGGAAAGCTAATGAAAGAATTAGCTTTCATTACATCTGATACGATTCGTTAAAGGGATTCTCGAATGGATCCACGATCTTCGTGACCTCTACGGGGGACGTGGGATAGGCGATTATCTGTGATTAGTTTTTAGAGGTACATAAAATTACTTGATACTGTTTAGTAATATGGTGCGCTCTTAGGACAATTTTATTCCATTTGACTAGATATTTAATATAAATATTTAATAAAAACAATTGATTTAATTTATGAAATATTGTAATTATTCCCAGGGTAAGAAACAAATTTATTTTACTAATTTGGTTTGGTTAATTTCTTTCGTGTTATTAATGGTTGCTTTACAATTGGCTTGACGTGTTCGTATATGTACGTATATGGAAGGTTACGGGAGAACGCAAGGGGAAGCTGCCGACTTCTAATTTTAATGCATTAATTAAACCCTCCTGTCTGATCTCCGAAAATCGTCTAGAATCTCGCTCCGTTTAAATTAGTGCAGAATTCATTGTCTTTTTTTAATTCGTCTTCCAAATTCAAATAAGACTTCGTTTTTTATTACGCCGCGCCACATAAAAGGGTAGACCAGGATCCATCCTGTCGCGTCGTTCACTTTCCAACGCTAATTCCTCGTCGTTCTCCGAGATACTGATTGGACGATATATTTAACAATGCTACAGTCACGCTCTTTGAAAAAATACATTCTGTGAACTTACTTTTTCCCGCACCACGATTTCTTATTTCCATTTCTTGTGAAATCAAATGTTGTAAGGGACGTGACGTGGAACACGCGTTATTGATACTAATTTCAATTAGGACAAGGTTGCATTTAGCTTACTCATTGCTATTGCTTTGTTGAACGTTTTTCAGAGTATGCAAGAATATTACGGGTGCCCATGGAGGGTCTTAACGGGAGGTCGTTTGCTGTGCTGCCAGCCTCCTAAGATTAATGACGTTGCTCAAAGACATTTTAGTACAGACAGACGTGACAAAATGTGTTAAAATAATACCAAGTAATTGACGAATTACTATTCTATTATTATCTTATTGTATATAAAGGTTTTATTGACTTATTCTTATTGACTTGATAACTAAAATGAGGGTTTATTTAATATTCAAAAATATACATAAAGAAATATCTTATGTTGCATGGGTTAATACACATTTTTTTGCCTTTTATTAATTGATTAAACGAGTATGGAATGGTGAATATAAAGCATTTTGCCTTTAAAGCAACTCGCTGTAGCAAGTGCTACAGATCTACAGCGGTGAGTTTTGCAATTTATATCTATCGTTCGCACCATACATTATGTTTCGTACATATGTACAAAACATTTTATTTTTTTATAGAAATGAAAATAAAAGTTTTATGGTTTTTATTGAAAGTTACTTGGTAATTCACTTTGGGCTACAAACTATACATATAATTAGGGAAATGAGAAGCATAATGTAACGCTCAAGTAAAACGAGACAGTATTATTTATCCTTGAAATGTGTGCAAAGGACAAAAGATATTGGAATATCTTTTCCAATGTCGGTAACGTTTGCTTTCTTTGCAACGTTTTTATCGCGGTCGTTATATTTTGATAGAGCAGTTTTGTAGGATCGCCGATATAACGTTTATCTTTTGGTTTAGCTTGTACCTTCAGAGGGTTTAGTATACTCCCTTGTTTGTATATTTACACTGAATGTTTCACAATCTGCGTAAATGTATCTTAAAGAATATTAAATTTAAAAAATTTATGATTTCATAAGTGGAATATTTCTTATTTTTTTAAGAGCAATACAGAACTGAAAGGAGGTTTCTGTCTGTGATAAAAAATATTAACACTTTTGTTAAAAAGACGTAAGATTATTGTACGTAATATCAGCTAACAACATTATTAAGCAACACTCAATAACAACGCCAAATTCGAGTGTATAAATCAGATTTATTATAACCTTTCGTGAACAGAGAACAGACTACAGAGACATGATCAATAGACTCTATGAAAACATGTACGCGAATTTCCCAATAATAAATTATGGACCTTGTCCGCTTACCTCGGGTTAACCGGCTTTTATAAACTACCCGGGTAATTTATAACTATTACCCGGAAAACGATCAAGTGATATCACTTTATAGCATATTCAACGAGTAAATATAGAGAGCGTGGGGTGCTTATGCTGATGTACAGTCATATAAAACGCCTGCTGCATGTAGCTTTTAGAAACAACACAGAATATTGCTAATAGTATTGTATATCAGTGGTCGATGACAAAATTTCAAAAATTAAACTTTAAACGTAGCATTTCATTGCATGAACAACTCCTGTAGTTTGAAATGTCAACTTTTATTAGTTTATAAAACAACAATTTAATGTATTGTACCTACTCGAAAACACAAAAGTAAAATAGTCAGAAAATCTTATATTGTGCTAATACGCGAACCTAAAAGTGTTAATACCGAACGCTTATCTCATTGTCGACAAAAACAAACTATCTTACATTGCTACTACGTACTTAATGTAATCGCGCTCAATATCCTTTGTTCACTTTCAGACTCATTAAAAAGGCGATGCAATTTAATGAGTTGATAGTGTGCGTTAACCCTCGCTACGTTTGCAAATACGTGGTTCGGGAGCAGGCGAAATGGAGTCCTATTACTTGTTAGTAAAAAGTATATTAGATTGTGTGTGTTTGTTGTCGTATCGGTATGTAGGGGTCGAAGATTAGTGGCGCACGCCTACCAGTAGAGCGCTGAGCGGGTGATGGTGCCCCAGAGTGTAGTTACAATTAGAGCGGTGCCCACAATGAAGTGACGGATAATGTTGCCCTTGTCTTTATATGTTGATTGTAGCCGAAAGAGCTCGATTTGTGAATACTGCTTTCCGTGTGTGGGATTCGAATTTTCAATTGTCGACTGTGTTGTCTTTAAAGCAGTTGACAGTCTACAGATTTCACTAGTCTTTCATTTCGTATAGATTTATGTAGTGCATATTATGAACATGAGCTTTTGACCACAAAAGTATAACACATACAACATTTACAAAAGATCTTTGATATTTAATTGACTGCATTGGCTACACTACTTTTTATGTAAGCTTTAAATGTTACAATAATTTATGATTTAGAAATTTTTAATCAACTTTTGTAATCAACTGTAGATAGGTATGTTTTATTTCTTTTTCTAATAGTTATAATTCAATTTTATTTTGTATAAATTTATACAAAATAAAAGTGTTTATTGGACTCAATAATATTATACTGTATCATTTCGTTATTTTTATTATTTTACAATTATCGTTATTAAATAAGTTATCAACATTACAAGCCTTCGTAAAATGTTTAATTTAAAATTTTATAATTTAACTTATCTTTTTATATATAAAGATAAATCTGAATAATTATGAAACTTAATTTTTTTCTTGATCGTATCTCTATTCTCTGAGTAATACGTATACAACTGGCGTTGACGTAACCCACTTATCATCTCTACACACTACTATACAACGTTTTATCATCTCTTACTGTTTTCCATGTTCTGTCTATTGCCATTACTTAGATGAAAGTCCACCGTACAAGAAATCGCCGTCTAGCAAACTGTTATTTACAAGATCTTCTTGTATATCCCTTGTTTACTAAATTCTTCATCCGACTTCTAAACTCACCCGCCTCTTAAGAAGTACAGCATAGTTACATTTAGCGAGAACATTTGAAAATAAGGTGTCATTTGCATATCACCTATATGCGATCCTGTATCCAACGACCATGACCTCATCGATCCGGTCATTTAGGCTGAAACGCAATAATATTTCTGATTCTATATTAAAATGAGTCGCTATATAATGCAACCTTGCAAACATGCATAGTATAACTTTAAACTGTAGATGTATGAAAATAAATAAGTGTTTTATCTGAAAATGTTGCGTACACTACAGCGAGAGGGCTATGAAAGGAAGGTTTTATCACGTTGCTATGGCAACGGGATGTTGCGTCGTCTACGATACCCTCGCTCCGCACTACATTGGAAAAAACTACTCCATTGCCTATAGGTAAAGAATAAGTATAAAACATGTTCACGTTCACATTAGAGAAACTTACAGTTATAGAAAAAATCGTTCCGTCGTTTTGTTTTCTTAAATATCACTAATGTGCTTAAAATGTTAAATGTTTAAATTTTTAAAACTAGAGTTTTATAGACCTGACATATTTTAAGCTCTATAAGTGGTTATAAAAAAATAAGTTCAAATATAAAGTTATACATACATAATATATAAACTAGCTAAGTTGAACAGGGGCAATATTACCTAATTATTAATACATTTTAATGTTAATATTGACCTAAAGGTTTTACAAAATATCTTATTAACAAAGTGACAGAAAAATTGCAGGAGAGAATTCTTTCAGTTATATTCAGAGAAAGTACTGATTTGATTAAACATTCGTGTTGTGCTGATTGACGTATTCTGTGTATTCTGCGCTATTATTGTTTTGATCTATTTACTTCGGGGGTCAGTTAACCCTTGAATTTGGTACGTACTAAATTATTTACGTGCGCTATAGGCACATGCGGAAAAACAAAGTCAAAAACTGGTCCCGTTATGGGCCCGTCGCATGTTATCATAGATTATACATTGAACAGATATTTAACTTACCTGAGAAAATTTTAAAACTACATACGAAACATCTAGCAATGATGTTAAGCTTGTAAATTAGTCTAATTTTTAAATATTTACCGATTTAAATAGTAAGTAAATATATAACTTATCTTAATAGATTTACGCAAGAAGAGGTTCCCTCTTCTTATATTATTATTTTTATGCATGCTTAAAACATTCATGTGACAATTAAAAACCTCTTTACGATTTTAAAACACGCGTATGATTATAATGTTTATCATTTGGTTTATTTTTACATCTCGAGTTCAAAAACTTGTTTCAAGAGTTACCTATAAAGTTATACAACTCTAGTAGTGTCATCTCAAGCTATATAAGCAGACTATCCAGTCTAACTACCTTCATAGCTTGCTCAATCTTCCGCATACTTAATCTTTGGCGTCCGCATGGCGTGTCAGTATTGAGTGGTGGCAGGGGCGTGGGGAGTCGATGCCTGCCCAGGGGACCGCCTCCCGAGGGAGCAGAGGGGGACGAAAGGTTAAAAGGGAAAAGTTGGTAGCCACCGCTTGTTGTCAGAGCGCGATCTTCATAACGTTCGATTGTTGAATGCGAATGCGGTTCGCGATTTTATTTTACCTGCTTCACTTACTCTGTAGCGTACTAGGAATGTAGTCGTAGAGTTTGTTCGTAGCAGGTTTTATAAACAAATGCATTAGTTTCAGAAGATATAACCTATGTAATAGATGCTATAAAAAACAGGTCCACGAAGCTAGATTAATTCTAAACTAAAATTGACGCGTCAATCATTTTAAAAAATAACACATGCTCACTCGTTGATTCGACATTTTTTACCCATAATTAATTAGCTTCACGTATACTTAAAATTCATAGTTATTTTCAAACAGAACATCTTATGCAAATAAACAGTATCTGCGTCGTAGTGTGAGGTGGGAGGCGCTCAAGTGTACCCTCGCGGCCTCTTCACCGCGACTTAATGCCGTAGTAGATTTTTTCGTAGAGCTAGTACAACAAGAATTCAGCTGGAACGAACCATGGCCGATATGACTTAACCATTGGTAATACCTAATTATATGTATAGTAGATCCTATGAACCTATAAGAAAGTTACCACGTGCAGTGGTAGACAATTGTTTGGTAATGGTATGGGGATTCAAGTGTTGTTATATGTAGCCCAATTTAATAAATATATGTTTAACTTTGACTTTGACATATGTAGGTATATAACTATTGAACATACTGTCTATATACAGATCATTTAGGTATATTATTTTTGTAAATTAATTTCAATGAAATGGAATGGATTTCATGATTAAAACAAAATATGTTCATGTGTATAAGTAAAAAACATTTTGTTGTAAGTTGTTAAGACTACATAAAATATTTAATAGGTACAAGTAAGTGTAACATAAATTTACATTTAAAAATCGAAGGGAAGTTTTTATATCATATCCAAAGATAAGCCGTTACGTAGGGCCTATATAATATATGGCAAGGGATGAAAAGCGGGAGTTAGTTTTTTACGACGAAAGTACGCACTTTCCTTTCTGTTCGTGATGCGATGAGTAAATATTTTTATGTACGTACCTACCTTCTTCCCCTTCTTATTCGCTGGTTTGATTTTAGAATATCAATAACAATTTGCTGAATGGTGATTCTTTAAATAAAGAACTTATAGAAATCTATATCGTTAAGAAAAATTGACTTCTATTATGATAATTTTTTTTACAAGCTAAATAACATGTAATCATTAATATAATGGAATGAAACGTTAAAATTAACAACGAGATGC
The DNA here is from genome assembly GCA_026213755.1 of Eurema hecabe. Lineage (NCBI taxonomy): Eukaryota > Metazoa > Arthropoda > Insecta > Lepidoptera > Pieridae > Terias > Terias hecabe. The sequence continues at coordinate 5,674,567 of JADANM010006502.1, forward strand.
ATCTCAATAAAAGTTTCTTTGTATCTAATTCAGAAGCAGACGTAAGGCGGTGTGCACATAGTCGTAAATTACCGGCAGCCTCATATAAATTAGCGCCTGTCGAGACTTCTCTACCCGTATCGTGAAATGCACACGTTTCAACATCTGTACTCGATACACCTTATTTATCTAACTAATATTAAGGAAGTTACAGTGCTTTTAAAACTTTTTACGGAATGAAAATTTTCTTTGTGCCAAAATATGAAAAACACTTAGAAGCATATATGTATGTATTTATTACTCTCCATATCCACAAGCTATAACACTCATAAAATCAAACTCACGCAGACAATAGTCTAGTGAGGTATTTATTAGTCTTTAGTTTCCAAGAATAATATCTTCATTCATACCTTTTCGGCGTCGGATGACAGCCAAAAACGTCTAACTCGCAATATTGTGACATAAGGTGCTTAACATAAATAATACGGGGACAGATGTGCGACGCCGCGGGCTCTACAAATACTTTCGCGGTACGCGCTTCATAAAGCCAGATTTTTTGGACTCTTTGGAGCTGCTATCACCATACTTATACATTTAGTTGTACGAATATATGTATGATGTGAAGGCCTATACTAAGTTTTGTGAGGACTTGAAGAAGAGTTTTAAATAACAGTTGTAAAAATAAATATGTAAAGGCGTTTTATCAGCTCCAAAAGTGTCCTCGTCTGTTGGCACAACAATATTCGGCAGCGCGGCATCGCTGGTGCCGGAGGCTATGTAAAATATTTCTGCTAAAGCATTCATCGTGATCGCTCGCCTGATCGTACGCGAATGTTACGCATCATACGATTGTTGTTTGTCATCATCGACCTTCTGTCCTTCGTATAAAGTCCAAATTCAGCTGCACGAACTCGTGATAAATAAATTGCAAAGATCAGCTTTTGTGTAATCCGATATCCAGCTATAAAGCAGCTCATGGCTTTTATTTTATTGAAACTTAATAGGTTTCACAAACTATATTCGCTAACGATAAAGCTCTCAGTGATTTGTGAAAAAGTTACATCAACAAAAAGTAAAGTCGTAAAAACCACAGTTTCAAAGAAAGGGCGGAAGGTACAAATTTGTGAACATAAGAAACAAATTAATGTGATGTGAGAAATTATTAAGTGGTTACGTCTGGGGACTGTGTCTAGCAATAAAAATTAATAACCTATTAGCTTTTGGCGGAATGGTTTTTCTTATTGTAAAATCACTCCTTCAATTGAAATACTCTTGAAATATGATGCGTGCTATTTTAGCATCATTTGGAAAGCTGACACTTTACACAAAATTTCCTTGTTTCAGATTTTTTCTAAAATTCTTCCTAAAATGCAACCAAAACTGTTTGAAGAATGCTGGCAATCCAAGAGACATGAGGAGATTTCAGGTAAATGTTTATAATATTTTTTTGCACAGAGGGGCTTGATGGGGACTTTTCACAATTTGTTTATAATAGTATTCTGAACATTCAAATAATTTTAGCACTATGGGAATTATTGTAACCCTATTTTAAGGACTAATTTGACTTTTTAAAGTCCATAAATAATATTTCAAATCTATAGACTTCTGGACCTTGCGTCGAAACCTCTAGTAAACATTTACTAGACAAAAGGAAAAATTACCTCGCTATTTACCCAAGTCTATTCATCCCATACATATTGGCGCAAGCCACAGACTTTCTTGTATTTACCGTAAGGTTTAAACTAGAAACCCACGTGACCGTCATGTGAAGACAGGTGACTTCAGGAAAACTATATCACTAAGGTTTTTAGGGTTAAATCAATGTTATCCTAACCTAAATAAGATTCATCGATCTAATCTTTCTATATCTAGATTATGTTAGTTTATAAATTTATATAGGATAATTGACTTTGTTCCAAAAGAAAAAACGAGTCTAAAAAGTTATCACACAACTGGTGACGTCATTTGAGTTAAAACTTTAAATTCCCTTAGTCATGTTGCACAATAAAAACTTATAAAAAAATATAAATAATGTACTTTTTGTACCACACGTTAGTATCGCCCTCAACTGAAGGAAGGGTTGCGTTCACGACTCTTGAATATTTGAACTTCAAGCGCCTCCAATTTAGCGAGGGATGAAATTAAATTTATTTGTACGAGTTTATCTATTTACTTACGCTTTGATTTTTTAACTGATTTGATTACTTGTGGTTTGTTTGTGTTTTTATTAAAAAAATATAAAACATCCATTAAAAGCAATTGTTAAACATCTCATATTCAAAATTACAACATACTTAAATTTTCCTAGATTGTTCCGTGTTAATAACCCCCAATAAATAACAAGTTCATAAATAAAAAAAAATATATAAACCTGCAACAAGAAGCAATAAATACTAATTCCTTGTACAGAACTTTTACGACAAATTAATTACCGTCAGCCCTAACACTCGCGGTAAAGGTGCATTCCGACTACTTATGAGTACAAATTTGCTTCCCCAGTTGACTGAGACATATTTGTTTTAAGTGTCCTCTACGAACTTTGTACAAATAAAGAACTTAATACAACTTGTGTTTAGTGTTCATTTCGATTTGCCTTGTGTGCTGTGCGTAGCTCATTCTATATTGAGGTTTCCGTGTGTCATTTAATAATTCAGTGGTCGTTCCCTAACGATTCAAGGTTAGGATATATATAGAATATATATTCAATAGCACATTTTAATACTTACCTACATAAGATACAGGAACTTAAACTAAAAATAGGTGTAGCATACGTCGTAGGTATTTGCTTATTATGTTTTTAATTTAGGTGTGAAACATTTTTTCCTAGTTTACTTATTTATTTTTTTATAAATAATATACATTGAAAACTAGTACAGACGGCATCAAATCAAACTTTCGTACCTTTAGCTATTTTCCTAATATTAAAGTAACACGGTAAATAACAAATGTTCACGATGAAGTTCAAGATCAGAAGATAGTTTTAAAAATATAACACACATGTGTGAGTGTTCATACACGCACACATTGACGTGACAGAAAGGGAGAGTCCCCAGGGAGGTGGGGCCAATGTCTCAACTTGAGGAAATGGTCGAACGATTGCGTAGGTATGCAAGGAAGTGCATTTCGCATTCGTACAACATGGCTTCCTTATCGCGGGTGGTCTGTATAAAGATGCTTCGGTAGGCTTGCTAGGCCGATTAGTGGTAATATTAGAAATCATTATCGTTATGAACAGTCAATTACAAAAGTATGGTAACATATTTACACTGAAGTTGGGTTGCCAAATTCCACCACATTATACTATTAGTAAATACAAGGCATGTTGAATAAAAGCTTATTACAAATTCTCGTAACGAATGTCGTGAAAAAAAGACAAAATAATCGATTTTATAAGTTATTTTATAAATACATGGAACATTAATTCGAACAATATCTTTTAGTATTAAGTTTTAATACATATATTAGGTATACTTTTGTATCTTACTTTTTTAAATAATAACGCTACTTAAATTGACTTTGTCTTCATGAATATCTCTTTAGAATAGTTTCTTTGTATTTTATATTAACTAAGCCGTTTCCATAGGTGGTCATATCGACGCAAGTGATGGTGGACGGTCCTCTACTGGCTATATCGGACAACATGTTTGTCCACAACAACAGCAAGCACGGGCGACGGGCGAAACGCCTAGACCCCACTGAAGGTACAGAAGCTGCCCTCGAACCGACTTGTACGTTTCTTTTTGTTTCTTTTATTTTGATATTTTTCCCTAAGCCTTTCCATGAAGTACCTAAACAATGAGCTATAGTTAATCGCTGTCATTATTACGACGTTATAATTTCTTTATTATGTTTGTGTTAATAATAAATATCGGGAGGCCAATCTGACAATGTTCATTTACTACTTTTCTGAATTATATATGAACGAAATTTTTAATTTACTTAAACATACCTTTTGATTTTTGTGATGGACTTAATCAGTTTCTTAATCTAGAAATAAACAGTCAATAGGCGATAGAATAATGTGTAAAGTCGTAACAACATTGAGAATGTCGTTTGTATGCCGAGAATCGGAGAAGACATTTCGCAAGCAACTTTGCCGGGCCGCGGCCATGAACGGAATAGGGATAATTTCCTCATGAATTGTACGACGCAAAAAATTGAGATTGCTCTTTGTGATTATAATCGTTCGATAAGTGTTCGTTAGTAATTGGCTTAGCTGTAAATTAATATATGGATATGAATATTTTATTGTTAATGGAGAACGTAAAAAAGTTTATAATATTATACTTACCTACCTAAAAACAAATTTCAACAGAGTGTTAATATGAAATACTTATTAAAGCAATTAATCTACTTCAGTTAATGTTATATAACTCTACGATGTAGGTAGATATATACCTAATAAGAGGATAAAAAACATACCCTTTTATTAATTTTTACGTCAGTTCCAAGCCCAGCTTATTGAATATTT
>JADANM010006502.1:5680355-5695932 GCA_026213755.1 Eurema hecabe
GTGCTGGCCGGATCCGTGCCCAAGTGGCGCCCGCAGCGTAGGCTCCGACCGCCCGCGCAGAACGCGCTCAAGCCCTGCCACGGCGTGCGCCACCTGCACGCGCGCCACCAGCGCCGGCGGAACTGCGACGGCACGTAGGTGCCTCGTCGCCGACGTCTCCACCGCCTCCGCCGCCGTTCACGCTTCAACGCTTGCGCGTTTCGTTGCCAGCTGTCGATGGACATTGTGAGTGGACAGAGTATTAGTCAACTACCGCAGTATTATTACAGTGACGAGGACTGGATAGTGTTAGGTGAGCGCGGGCCGGCGGCCGCGGCACCACAAACGCTCGAATGGTAGCTGAACCGAGACCGAACAAACATTTGAATGGGGAGAAAAAAGCCGAGCCGGGAATACGTCTAGAGCTGTGAAATTCCATAAGGTCGTGTAATATCGTGGCGTTTGCTCTTCTGCGCTCCACTTGTGCTCTAAAAGGAAAAAGGTTCAGTACAAAGAGCAAATAGTAGTCTCACTAGTCACGAGTCTTCCGACAGACCACCGCTGAACTCATTGCTTACACGCGAGGTGTGCGTACCGGTGGTACCGGCGGTACCGGTAGTACCGGCAGTACCGGCAGTACGCGTCGAATGATTTCCCCTTTCATGCGCCGAACCGTTTGATAGCGTTTGAGTTGTAGAGCCGCGCCGGCCGCGGCCCGCGGGCTCCGGCTCGCTATCGTGTACTTACAGCGCCTTTGTGTCAATTCTCAGTGTAGTATTTAAACGCTTTACTCTTTTAGCACGAATCGTGTTATCTGCTTGTAAATATACTAATATGTTTACTTATTTATCGAAAAACTTAAATTGAAACTTGTAAACGTAGGTGTTAGATGTAAAATTGTTTTTTAATGTTTTGTATTTAATCCGATCGCTCTCTTGTGTTTTGTCACAATCGACCTGAACTACAGCACCGCGGAACATCTTACTTATGTTTTCAGTTTTATTGTAATGTATGAAATGAATTTTGTGTATGATTTTGGAAGTTTTGTATATATTATTTTTAAGTGTTTGAACGTGAGTGATAGGTTTTTGAATCTCTTTTGACATTTTATTTGTACGCAGTGAATCCTCAAAAATTGCGGAATATTGATATATAAACACATACATTTGATAACTGCATCATAATAAAAGCACTGCCATACTTTTTTTTTATTTTTGATCATAACGTTAAGAGAAAAATAATCGACATATACATAAGTAGGTACAGAGGTAAAAGTTTCTTAAATTTATATCGATTACTAGTTAAGAGAGGGTTCACTGGACCAGTATAGTACGATGGCTTTATATTACTGTATAAATATAATTTTATCGAAAATTATTTTGGTATCGAAGTCATCCTAACAAAAGCAAATTGTCATACAAGACATTGTAATTTTTAATATCTAAGATCTGTGCCATAGCGTGGTGGCAGTGTATGATTTTGTGTTCTTTTAATTAGTGGATTAAGTTTGTCTGTAATTACGACTAGAAAATATTTAACTTATAGGAAATGATTCAAACAACATTAGTGTAACGCCCAGTGTCTATACAATTATTTATGAATGTATTAACTGATATATACTTACTGTGGATAACGATTTACGATCGATGTTAGACATTCCATAACATGTTTTTATGTATGTATTCATAGTCGACAATACGTGTAAAAGATGTAGAAACATTCCAACGTAAATGTTAGTTTTGAAGCGCTTATACAAAGTTATATTACTGTTTTGAAATGTATCGCCGTGTCTATATTTATAATTATTCAGATGCTGAAAACGAAATTACATAATTGCTAAGAAAATTACGAAATTAAATCATATTTAACTCACAATTATTTTTCATTTATTCTTTTCTTTAAAACGTGTAATTACAAATTTGTTTACTCGTAATATTACTATTTAGAACATATAAATACAGTTTCCTAAGTTATGGGGTTAACCCTGTTTACCTGAAAAACTCTCTATCCTCTACGAATACTATATTACTTAAAACAATTTATAAAAATATGTACAGTAAATTTGACGTGAATATATAACACATGACACATACGTAAATTCTCTTCATTAACTCCGGCGTTAAGTACTATACACTGACACACAAATGATGTGTGGTTTTTTTTACCCGACTGCCAAAGAGGGTAATGTTTTTCGAGTGTATGTAAGTATGTATGTCTGTTCCTTTGTGACCTCCTGTAGCCTAAACGGCTTGATGGATTTTGATGTATGAGGTATCGTTAGATTTGTCTTGATTACGGGAGTGTCATAGGATACATTTTATCCTAAAAGTCCCACGGGATAAAGACATAATTACTCTTTTTTTAGTGTGCAGTCGGGTATTTTGTTTTTTTAATAATAATTACTTGTTTAAATTTCATTTGCATACAAAAAATCAACATTTCTGTACAAGGGCATAAATTATTCACGCTCATCAAACAGTCCGTGTACGAATTCCAAAAACTTAATCCGACGTCTTATTTTGGACATTGTAAAAATTAAGGTCCATTTTATTAACACAACACTACACCAATGCCAGCATACAACCGTTAATAAACATATTTACAAATATTTATTTATATGTATTTGACACGTACAATTGTTAAGGATTTTATGGCAAAGATATGAAGATTAGGCAAATATTTGGATTTTTATTATCGGATTACGCGCATACGTTTAAAGGGCTGTGTTTACAAGATGTAAATTATCAATAAGTGACGGGGAACGGTTCTAATACTTGAGGTAACCGGAAGGAGAATGTTTGAGATGTGTAATGTGAAAGACCAATAGGTTATGGTGAGTTTAACTGGCTTTGATGGTGTATCGCATGAGCGTGCTTGGTTCCATTAGCACCTCGTCGAGCGGGAATGGTTGCCGGTGGTAGGAATTAAGGGACATATTGATTGTCGCCTCGTCACAGAATCGTAAGCCCTATAAAGAACTTATTTGCACGAAGTATTGTTTCAATACACACCATAACTATGTTAAATACTTGAAAATTAAATTTACATGTGTCTTTTTATAAACAGTTATTTTTAATAAGAATGTTTTTTATAAGCTATCATTAGATTAGATATTCAAAAATATTATTTTAGGTAAGAGATAGTGACATTTTCGAGGAACTTTCGATATGTCAATTAATCTCTCCATCCTGTTTGGATTAAAAGATTAATGTTGGAAATAGACTTTTTCATAAACATTGATTTTAATATTTTCCAGAAACGTTCAGACTTCTTTATGTTCATATAAGTATAGCTATATGTTCTTGTTTTTATCTTTGCTTTTTATGAGTATGACACAATAAGATTAATAGTTTATAATAACAACAATTCGATAATGTAAACCAGAAACGTTAATATCAATTTGACATTGTTTATAAAGATTTGTTTATAATTTTCGAGACACAAGGTTATCGCGTAAATAAAATTGATTTAACAATGAGATTCTCCGAAAATATTTCGAGTGTTGAAATCATTGTCACATATAGTATTTCTAAACAATTTTTTCTATTATATTTATTGTATTGTGTATGAATAGGTGATGTGACAAAATATAATAAAGATTTAGCGTAACGTGTCTCTTTGTTCGGTTCGTTTGACGTAAATAAATAAGTACCTTCCTAGTTATCATTTTCAATGCTCCATTCTTTTGATATGACGCGTTCTTAAACTGTAAATTCCGAATAAGGCATTAATGTTAACACACAATGACGCTAAACGTTAATTTTTATGTCACGTCTCTAGCTTTTTAAAGAACAACAAGTTTTAAAAATGAAAATAGTAATGTCTACTAATGTCTATTTAAACATACTAATGTTTTTTTAATGTTAATTATATATATAAATGCGAAAATATATAAGGATATATGGGTGTGTGAATGTATGGATTTATGGATGTATTTTATGACGTTGCAGTCCAGGTTTAGCTTATTTTAGGCATTTAGATACATTAAATTCTAGCAATACTTTTCTCGGGAAAAAAATATAACTTTTTATTTTGATAGTAAGGAATTTTGGTAGTTATATCAATAAGCTAAATTAAAAATGCATTTACCGTATGAACATATTTTCGAAGCTGCCGAGGTAAGGGGCTGTAAATCCTTTTAAAAACCAAACTATTTTAGAAGCGTCGAAATATACTATATTGTTGAAAACTTGATAACAGCGTCAGTGTACTAATCGTCGATACACCATTTGAAATCGATGTCACGGTTTACACGTACTACGAGTAAATCTAGGAATTACATCATGAATCATTTGCGTTTCCAACGTATAGGTAACTATGTGATAAATGTGGATTTTTAAATTCTTTGCATATCGTATTAAGACTAGGCATATTTCTCACGTGATTCAAATGTGACGTCAATGTAAAAACGTAATTAATTAAAGGTATTATAACAATAATTACATATTACTACTATCAGACAGTGCATGCAAGATAATAGTATTAAAATGTTATTCAAAAATTGTATTCCTCAACAAACATTACTTTAATATTCAGATAACTTCAGAAAATAAAATCAGCAAATTATTCTCACTGGCAATATTTTGCAAAATCAAATGAAAATCAAGTAATCTCGTTCGTTTTGCAGAACTAAATCAAATTGCCTCTAACAAACTTGACATACATAGATATACGGATTTCCTTCGACGATAAAACGAGGATTTAGAAGCAAAGAATTGCATGAATCGGTATTATTATTTTCATGAATTGATGTTTAAAAATATAATTTCACTTTAAATACTTTTTGAACTTAGAATCCAAATATCGTAACAGGAAAATAAGACGAGACTTTTAAAAAAACAAATAAGTACATTTTTGCGTAGGAAATAATAGTATGGACATAATAAGCTATTGAGGGATAAAACAACATTTGTGTTTCGAGGTATACTAGGTAGTTATAAAAATTAAAATTAAAATTAAATTTTTCAACCAATATTCTACCAATATTTCCAACCCATACTAAAAGTTATAAATAGCCACATTCCTTCATCTGGAAGCGAGAAGCCGATTCTGTTTGTCAATACTAACCTGATGCATGTGCTAATGAGTCGCTCATCGCCACAGGTGTGTTTGACGTTAAAGACATTTACAAACACTGTGTTTTGGAGGGAGTTTTAGGAAATCGTTAGAGGGCTGTTCGAGGCGCTAAGCGGTTATGTTACATTCATTTGAAAAATTATGCGTCTGTTTTTAAAAGAGTACCTTAAAACAAATTATTCTGTAAAATATGTTCATGAAATAATATGCATAACATATACAATATATATTGTATAATTTTATTAAGTTTATAATAAGGCGATCTATTTTCGGCGATCTAAATAAGATCTTGTCAGAAACACTTCTGCATCCAATATGTTAAAAAAGTATTTTTCGTTACTTGTTGTATTCACTAACCAAAGATACTAATTTGCCTATTAAAGTATTATATGTAATATGTTTAGGTCCCCTGTTCGGTTCCTGCGCTATAAACATATTTTTATGTACATAGGTATACATCTCTTCATTAATTCATATGTTTACGAGGGTGAAGCTATCCATTCATTTTGAGAAAAACCCGTAGAACGTGTGGTCTATTAAGTAAGAATAGTTAGTTCATAGGGGAATGTTAATCGGGGTTCATGCGAGCAACTAGTTAGGTTTGTGTTAACAGATAGTTTAAACATTTGGCCCAAGCCGGTCCTACCTGGTAATGCTCATGAATTGACAATGCTTTTAGAACAAATTTTTGGGAATATTTCGGGCTCCATTCATATTTTGATTTTCGAATGTTTCTTTTAGACAAAGTTACTAGAAATTTTCGTCATGAATGGGTCATTCTAACACGCAGTCTTTATAATTGCGATTATATTTAAAATTTATGTGTTAGAATTAGTATGAATCGTCACAATATGTATGCTATGCATTGTGTGTATGTATTTACAACAGAAAAGTATGTACATGTAATTTATTCCGTTATCTAGTTGCCATAACACAAGCTTAGCTTGGAACTAGATGGCGCTGTGAATAAATGTCAAAAAAATAAATAAAAATATGAACAATGTAAGTATGCCCATATGTACGTAGTTATAAATCAAAGTAATTGTATATTGAAAGCTGAAAGTCAAACAAATTGTACCCTCTCTAGCCCTTATTACAATGGGAGTGAAGAGTTCAGCAAACACTACCTTCCAAATATCGGTTTCCTACGCACAGTGGCCGTATAATTTTATATTTCTAAAAAAGTCTATTTACAATGTTTATTGAGTAAAAAAAAAAACTTATTATATAATGAATTACAAATGCAAACTAAAGGAATTTTAAAAGTCAATGTACAGCTATTACCTACACAACAGAGATACTATAAAATCATGTGGATAAAATATATGATGTATGTAACGTTAGGTATTGTATGACTCCGGGAGACAAGTTTAAAATACATAAGTTAACTTTCAGATTGATTGTTCAAAAGACATTATTACTTCAGTATCAGCTTCTTAGCTGACCCACTCGAGTGAAACAGTCTCATTGTAATGGTTTCGGCAAAATATCTGGAATCCCAAAGTGAAGGTTGCGGCGTCTCGTCTAACACCCTCAGCCATTCAACCCTTCTACTCAAGCTTGACAAAAAATACTCCACTCTTGGTAAATATTGGACATTCACTGTCTTCTTATGGCTTAATCGTTGAGCGATAATTTATACGCTTTTGAGTATAAAGCCTTTATATACGACGCGAGCTTACGATATTTTTTTATCGCGTATTAAATTGACTAACCAATGTGTTTTAAACCAAAAGATTTTCAAAGAAAATTTAGTAATTGAAATAGTATCTAGAATTGCCTCTTATGTCGAATACTCTTTTTCCAAAATTCATAAATTTTTACCTATCTTAGCAAGCAACCAATGTAGATTGGTTATAGAAAAAATATATTGGATTCCCGCTATCGCCTATAAACAAGATCCCACCGGCCATGTATAATGTTGACCCTTCGTCCTTTTAACGCCACCAGTATATTTGAAGTTGTCGGCTATTACAAACCCATTAGGTTCGCTTGCGGATATGTTTTAAGCCAAGCCTGTGACTGCGTGGTGTTAGAAAAGAAAGGAGCGCCTTATTCCATAACTTTAAACTGATGACGATATTGAACTCGCATTATTACAATACGTATTAAAATAATGTTCATAGTAATGTTTAATTATCAACTAGGAGACTAACAGATACGAGAACTGCTGTATAATGCACTAACTACATCCCGTGGTTTTACCCACGTAAAACTTGTTCCAACATTTCAATATTAAACAGGTTAACATAAACTATAGCATAGCGTATGACGCTTAAAAACGTTAACTGTTTTGTTAAAAGAATCTTTAAAATCGGCTTATTAGAACCAAAGATCGGCTTATTAGATACAAGCTATATAATAGTAATATAGATAAAAATTACATAATTATTGATCGATATAACATTGAAAGGTTATAAAAACAATAATACATGAACAACCATGATAAATTTCGTTTGTTATCAAAAATAATGGAATTATTACCAAAATAATCTAAGGATTTGCAATCCGATGCAAAAATTGGATAAGGATTATGTGTCAGGTTTTCCTTAATTAAAAAAAAAGAACACTTATTAATAAAATCGCCTTAAGGTGATTTAAGATTAATTGATCACATGAAATTATCGTATTAATTTTTAAGAGGGATTAATTACGCAATAGTGTACAATGTTTATTAATAAAGAATAAATGTTTCTAAAGATATAATATAAAGAATTTTTTAAAGTTATTAAGTAGCCGCCTGTGTAGTTTTTGTTTGAATTGACTATGTTGGGATGAAAGTATCCTTAGCGTTAATTATAATAATTGATCATAGAGTTCTATTTCTATGGCAGACTTCAGCTAAATCTATTTGTAGCTCTTTTGATAGAATACATTAAACATTCACAAATACATACATTTAGAGACCCAGACAGTCTAGAAAGGCTGATAATCATTGGCTGTATTGAAGGAAAGAGAGCAAGAGGGCGTTCCCCTACAAGATGGACTCGTCCAACACAGGACGCTACGGGAGCTTCATTACAAACATCCATCCAGATGGCTCAAGATCGAAGTGACTGGAAGAAAATGGTGGCCAGGGTGACGCACCATAGTCACGTCCCTCAGTCATGAGGTCACGACGACGAAGAAGAAGATGATACATTTAGCATCCTCATCAACTTTCGCATTTATGATTGCCTAGTAAGTGTAAACAATATAACATTTAGTGCTAACACTACCTTTATTATTTAAACTAATGGGGCCTAATACCATGAATAATATAATTAAGGCTTAAGAGTAAAACACGTTAAATATCCGAAGCTCGCTTCGAAATATCGTCATAATGTCCACGTACATCAATAGCGCCACGGCACTCTTCAATATTTATCTATTCCCATTACATTTTCGGACAAAAGGCGTCGAGTGTTTAGTTGTCGAGGAGAGGCCAACAAACGTGGTCCGCAAACAGAGCAGGTTCCCACGGACAAACATTTCGCCTGACCTTATGTACCCCTTCTTTTGGGGCTAGTCAGAATACCCTTTTCGATGATTCTATTGATGTATGTGTTGCTATGTGCCTTAATTAGTATTTAAGTTATGTTGAATAACAATAAGTTGATAAGAGGTTTTAAGTTAATAAGAACTACAATTCTACTACTTTAATTGCGGACGAAAGGAGTTTCTCTCATTCTCCAGCTATAAGAATATTGTTAAACAAAACTATACCTTTACGAAGCTCCACTTTGACGTACGTGTAAAAGAGGGTTTTATGTTAGGGAGGAGTGCTTGAAGTGGTAATATATGTAACTTAAGTTTTGTCCGACTGTTTATGACATATTGACAAGTATCATACTATAGTCATAACTGACGTCAAATGTTTATCTTTGTCAGGACGTCACACAAAATATTCTTAATATAAGCAAGTTACTTGACGAAGTTGCTAAGTAGCTTATTTAATGAAATCACATTGAAACAAAAAGAAATCTAAGCATAGCTTACTCTTACATTATCTGCGTCCACTTAACCTAACTTGAAATATATCTTTGATAAGAATAAACTAATCTAACAGCATATCATTATGTACCGAGGTCTAATTAGTGGGAATGAATAATTTATCGTCTCCTCAAGGAGCCTACCGCATACGTTGTTATAAAGTTGTACCTATAAATCAGTGCTGTACAAGATTTCCTTACAATTTTGTTGTGTGCCGTCGATCTAACGATTGTGTACTATTGATAAGAGCAATAAACAAAATAATTCTTTACATTCTTATTTAGTAAAAGTTAACCTATTTGGCTTGTAGATATCTAGCTTCTACCTTTTTAGTTTTGAATGGTTTTATTTATTTCAATTCAGCTAAAGTGTTTGTTGTACTTTTTATAAACAAAATGATCTTAATGCGAGGAATACGACCGATCGCTTTTAACGGTAAGGTAAGGTAAGGGTATACAAATTTTTAATAGTTTATATAATGTGTTATGTTTCACTGTTAGTCTTACAATTACATCATGATAAGATGAATATCTTAATTTTTTTATTTTGTTATATTCAATCGGCATGTTTTTTTAACGACAATAGCCAGTTTCTACCACAAATAAACTAAATATACTAATTATAAATATATAATTCAATACAATAATTGTAATACATTCATATTAACAACACCAGCGGCTGTTGACAAGCGAATTAAAATAAACAAATCCAAACTCAATCGTAGATCTGATAGCTACTAATGAAAGCTGGTTGAAACCGAACGTATCTTGATGAGACAGTTACGTACAGATCATTAATAATACCATATAAATAATAACATCATTACACCGAAGCTGGACCACCCAAAATCATCACCTCAAACGCCGTACAATATAGAGATCGTAAAATATGTAGATAAAGAAAATTAAGAAAATGGCTATAGGTAAATGGTTAAGAGAAATCGCCTGAGCATGGTAATTGTGGTCCTCGGGATCTCGGCAATTTGCATATGATATGAGGCGCTAATGCTTGTAAGATACGATTCTTTTCTGAATATTTTGTAAGCAACCGCCATTAACATAGATAACGCCGCACGAAGAAAATAAGTTGTATGATTTTAAATGCTGTGCGTTTCTTCATATTTTATTTTTCAAGTCATTTTCTATAAACTCGACCGGCTAATGGATTAACATACTAAGTAGGTATACTTTTCGAAAGAATGCTACTCTGTGATAAAGGCCTGATAGTAAGAAATACATAAGGAAACATACCCAAAAAAATCTTTTAAATTGTGTTTTTTGGGGTACCTTTCCAAAATTTTGCTTGCTTTAATGCTTTAATACAAAACTAATCAAAAGTAATAAATGTGTCATTAGCATTATTAGGTTTGTTATCATGCCTTATAGAAATATAAACATTTATACAAAGTATAATACGAAAAAATCTACGTCTATTAAATCCACGTGTACGATATATGTACTATATTATTTAACATCAAATCTCGAAACCTAAGCTCCATCAGAATACCCTAATAATCTCTTAGAGCTAAGTCACTACATAGAAAAAAATATCCAACCGTCCTTAATCTTTGCCGTAACTTGTAAACCACGAAGCTACTTCAATATTCATCCACAGTTTTGGAAGGCGTTCCGTAACGTAATGAGCATATTAAAAGCATTTAAAATTGATTTATGGATCATACGATGCATGTAAATTGCTAATGTCATTAATTGAACCAATAAAGCTGCAGAATTATAGCTTGTTCTTATATTTCAATGTTTTTATATGATTTTTAAAACATGACTTTCGAGTTAAGAATTTAACATTGTTTTATTTTCCTGAAGTTTCAACACGATCTCGTATTCTTAATACCTACACGTACTATTACGTTATCTATACTAATATTACATAGAAGTATAGTTTGTGTGTTTGTTAAATTGTTAGGGGTAATCTCGGGATCTACTGAACCGATTTTAAAAATTCTTTCACCAATAGAAAGCCACATTATTGCTGAGTGTCATAGGCTATGTAAAAACCGAAAAGGATGATAAACAATATGCCCAACGAAGTGGGCAGGGTCAGCTAGTGTTATATAACCTTAGAGTATAGGTACTACTGTAGTATACTCAAAAATTGTGTTGTTATCTATAGGATATATATAGTATAGTATATAAAAAGTAATATTATTATTGTATCAGCCATCAAGATAAAATTTCAAAACCAACAGGAAGTTCTAAAACCTTTAAAGGGCTTAAAAACTAAACTGATCAACTAAGCCATGATACATATTTTTATACACATTTCTAGAAATAGCAAATATTTCTATAAGATCTTATAATTATCTTATAAGATCTAATAAGATCTTTACATTATTTTTCAGATTTTTTCATGCTTTATTAAAAATCTGAAACATTTGTTTTCATTATACCGATGACCCAAACAAGTTATGATAGGCGGGCATCAACATTGAAACAGCGGCAAGTTTAAAGCGAGTGATGCATTAGGCATATAGAATATAATGTTCCTCAACGGTACAACCGATCATAACTATAACAAAATAACCGGTACTAAAGAATAGAGCATGAAAACACCGTATTATAAGAGAACCCGTCTACACACATAGGAGCCGCTTCCAAATTATTTTGGTATTAATTATCATTTTTACTTGTGTGAAATTAGCATACAATATAACTTGATGCGGTGGCGCCGACACTCCCACACACCTTTGAAACCGTTGAAGAACCTTATCGAATTGAATCCAATAAAAAGTTCCACGTGTCTCTATCGATTTATTGACCGGGCTTAATTTGAAAGGGTTCTATGTTTCTAATCTGCAGCTATAATTAATAATGTTAAAACTGGTTGTAGACAGCCTTACTGAGGGAGTTTGCATATTATCATTAGTTAGTAACACGGCTATATCTCTATTGTAACGAATCGCTTAGGTAAAGAAAACATTGGAATACTATAAGGTTTTAAAGGTATCCATGTACTTTTTTACTTAGTAAGCGAATTTTGTTTTTTGCAAACATCTTTATGGCATATAAAAAATGATTTGAATTACATATTATAAATTCTGATCTTAAAAACCATTACCAGTATCAAGGATTAATAGCACCTTAAATACCTCTAATAAGAGGCTTCTAGTTGAACATTATTGTATCGAGCTAACGTAATTATATTGAATTATCTGAATAATAGCAACAATAAGTTGAACTTCTTTAATTACGGCCGGCAATTTACTTAATTCATTCGTATATGATATAATTTAAGTGTATGATTTTATTAAGTAAATGTAGGCTTTTTACTTTTGAATCTAATATCTTCTATTATAAAAAAAAAATTGTATTTAGAAACAAAGTAATTACAATTACAGTATTACAGCGTGGTTATTTATTATGAGGAATATTTACACGTAAATTTATCTTAATAACCCCAATATTGAAAATATCTGACACTTACGAATGTAGGTAACCGAATTTCCATTGATGGATAGCATCCTGATGCCAGCGATTCAAAAGATTATTTATTGACGTAATATTTTTTTATAAATATTGTAATTATTAACTGTACGCATCCGACACAAAACTGTCACTTAAGCGTTTACGGAACACCTTTTTATTAATTTTCCGAAAATTTGTTTGCATTATGGTGCTTTAATATTAAAGACATTACAATATTTTCTCTTTTATGCTTAAATAGTGGTTGGCTGTTCTACTAAAGAGTTTGTACGTACGTTCTTATCCTGGGAATTGCGGTAATAATAATAAATGAAATTAACTTATTCTGTATCCATTTAAATTAACTTGGACAAGCGTACGGACAGATTATGTTGTATCAAAAATATGTACTAGAATAAAAGCAGTTATTTCGAAAACTAAGGCTTACACTTCATGTATTAATTAATTGCATACATGACTGGAAAATATTTAAATCTCAACTGGTATTAGGTGGTATTTTGTATCGCAGTTTAACATGAGACATATCATGAGACATATATACCTAAAGAGACCTATTTATGGCATATATCTTCATGTGTAATTAGACTTAATCGATCCATATCGTATGTGGATCTCTTTAAAAGGTTAATTGTAGGGGATCATGGTGTAAATTGATATCGTTTTCAATAAGCCGGGTATAATTGCGCGGTATTTAGTGTTTTGATTTGTGAGAAAAATATAGGTGTGGTAAACGTGTGATTACGTATGTTAGGGCTTTAATAAGTATGTAGTTGGTTTGTTGAATTGAAAGGGGTTCATTAACTTATGAGTTTTATCAAGCATTAATATGCTCAAATTAAAATTAAAATTACTGTAATCAGTAATTTTACACGAATTGATTTATAATATTGAAAATGAGTGAATACGTAATATTTTGTTTTATAAGATATCTACATAATATACAAACGCTATCGCAACGTTCATTAAAAATTCAATGTAGATTACAGATCTAATAAAAATAAAAAGGTACTTGGTTGCCGAAACCCGGGATTGAACCGGGGACCTTTAGATCTTCAGTCTAACGCTCTCCCAACTGAGCTATTTCGGCTTGTGATCGCGTGTTGAAATTAATAAATATTATCCTCATAAATCAGTGTCTCCTATATCACAATAGTATACAAAGTTTCCAGCAAATAGAAAATAAATAATACAAAATACTTTTTGTAATTTTTTGAACGTTGAAATTAATCTCTGCAAAAAAGAAAATGCAATTGTATCACTACATATTATTATTATTTATTTTAGTAACTAAAAATTAACTTAAGTTTTTATGCAAACAGCTCGATAAATATAATAAAAGCAATTGATCTTGTCTTGAAAACATTAAAGGCTACTAAGCATTTATGCGATTGCGTCTGTTTTATTGTATTCAATATAAATCGCGATGTTAAAATGGATATTAGACCTACTGCCACATTCAAATTGGGATAAAAGCGCCGCAGGTAGCTGCCTCCTTCATTAATTGACTATTAAACACGTAACGTAAAAAAATAAAGACAATGTATTTTATCAAAGTCGATAACTTAATTTAGTTTGGGTGTCTGAACGGTGTGGAGTCGCCTTTTTGTTTAATTTACTGCGATTTATCATTTAAATGTTTTGAATATTTTTTTATCTCCATTAACCATTTATTTATTGTAATTCGCCATTAAACCCGTTCAAATGTACCTCTTCTTTATAAATATTTTTTTATCCTATAATTTAATCAATTTAAGGCGTACTCGAGTTATAGCTTAATATACCTATCTATATACTTACGAAAATAGTATTTACTCTTAAGCTCCTATATAATAAGCTTATAATATTCTATGAAAACTATACCTATAGATTATAATGATTATACCACGACCATAAAAAAGACCTTTTTTCTATTATTATATAAATAAATAAAGTTGTTAAATGATCTCCTCATTACTTTTAGTCCTTATAATAAATTAAGACTTGCGCTACTTAAATGGGTGCCAAATTTTAATAAAACGATCATTCTCTGATTGATTATAGGTACTTAAAGTGTAATAAAAATAAGAAACATTAACTAATTGCAAATATACAACAAAATTATAATCAATAGCTTTTTATCACATTACGCTTAAAATTCTATTGGCATGTTTTGTATAAAGGAAAATCATTGCAATGCAATTGCAATCTCAATCATGTTTTAATATACATACTTAATATTAAAAGTGCGTGTTTAAACTAATACTTTACTGTCTCAAAACTTTGATACCGTTTTTTGCTTATTGCATTTTGTGTTTTGAATTCTTTAATATGGTATCCGTGACTAATCAATGCTCTTAATGATGTGATATAAATCTCATATTAATAGCTCTGTGGCGGCACCCACATTAAAAGGGGGTATAATTGGACGTTTAAGGGTGCCTCGTCACTACTTTGGGGTAGGTTTCGTTAGCATTCGTAAAATGTTTGATAACAATAATAGTGACTAGTTTGGAGCTGTTAAAATAATAGTTTAAGAAAAGATAGATCTGGATTCAGTTACGTGCTTTTTGTTTTAATCTAACTACGGTTTTAATATATTGTTGTTAATTATTGTTTAAGTTATTTGTAACAAATAATAAAACAATTATAAGAACAAGAAAAAATTCAATTGGGTTTAAAATTATATGTATGTAGCACAATTATGTTATAGCTCTAGTTAGGTATAGATTGGGATTTGAGGCCTAAAAAAATATACTTTTTATATAACAAACAATGATACTTAATTATGTTAAGTGCCATCTATTATATTATTCGTGAACTATGAAGTTTGTTAAAAGGTGGACATTGTAGTTCGAAGTGGCATACACAGGACACTATGTGAACAATAGATGGCGCTAAAAACTATTTTTGGTTAATTAAAAATTATATATTTTAGTTCTTCCTATTACTTATAATAATTAAAAAAATAAATCACCCAGTTAAGGATTAAATATTTGAAAGATATTATACATATTTTACAAATATAAAGACTAAAAAATTAGTAACGTGGCGAAGGTAATAGTTTTATGTAGTAAGCAGAGATGGCGCTATTCTACATAAATTACTTGGATTCTGTGACCATAGATGGCGCT
>JADANM010006502.1:5696032-5740554 GCA_026213755.1 Eurema hecabe
GAACTCACGACCTTAAGATTATGAGACTTACGCGCTGCCTACTGCGCTACCGAGGCTTGCGTAACGGGAGTGAAAATTCTAATTTATTACTGAACATGAAATTAGTAAAACAATAAGGTGGGTAGGTCATGTAAAAACAATAATTTATAGTAAGAGAATTATTATATTACTATTTTACCTCGTGTAGTGTGAAGTAGTATAGACACTTGTAACAATAAGCAATAATTTAATACAACCTTTTAAAAAATTACATTTAACTATCTTATATTACTATTGAAAAATTCCAAAAACATAACAATCACGTTTTAATAATTCCCTTTATCTTCAGCTTCTGTATTCAAATGTCACAGCTTTTTGAGATATTGCACTAGTATTAGGTACAACAAAGATTCATGTAAATTATAGAATATAAATTTGTATACACACTGGTTTAATATATCTTCCAACAGATGAGACAACTCAGAGCACGTAGAGCGAGGAAATGGGAAATTTAATGAAAATATTACAAGTTGCCAGTCCGTCTGTCCACGTCGCTCCCTTGACTATTTCAGCAAATGCATGGAGATGATTTTGTTTCATTCCAACAGTTTTTGTTTATATTTTTTTTACAAATAACACCTAAATCATAATAGCTATAAAATAATATTTTTAACTATGACGTCGGTAGTGCTAGTTGCTTTTACTCATTTAAATTACATTGGAGCTTTTGATTGAAATAATTTTGTGTACAGATTTGTTAAGTGTGGTATGTAATACCTACTTGATCTGCATTAAGTTTAAACGTATACCTCAATATAGCAATCTATAATATAATAATGAATCAAAAGTGTTGCTTAGTGCTTATCTCAATTAAAGCTGAATGCGTTTATAATATTTCTTTAAAATACGGCGATTGTTCCTAAGCAGATGAAAAAAGTGTAAGTGTAAAAGTATAGGTACAGCGTGAACGAAGACGTGTCGGTAACTAGTATAAAACAAATAAGATTATACGTTTATATTGGAAATACGATTATATAACTCAATAGAATATTCTCTTTTATGTGCAAATACAGCTGATATAAAAAAAAAAAAAACATATTCAAGATCAACGTCATAGTCCCTTAAAATGTAGAATAAGTTTTAAAGGCTTCTCCACGATTTTTTGTCCTCAGATAGCTATATCGATATTAGCTTTCAGTCTTACATTTTACTGCGACTTTATAAATGTGCTTGGATTAAGATACCTACTAAAGGTACCTATAGATTGTTTCAGCAAAGATCATTCATTCATTTTTAAAAATAAGAAATTTACCAACGATTGTATTTTATATACACTATATATATTTTAACATTGTAAATTGTAGAAAGTTAATAGTAGTGTAATTAATAAAATTTCGTCACGTACCTAAGTGTTGTACTTTCGTAGATATAAATTATTATAATAATGGATCTCTTATTAGCCTCTTATAACATAACGGCTCTTGATGTACTAAGTATTGATATTTGTCATAATATCCATATATTACAATTAAAATCCATGCAATCCTTTATTACCTATCAAAAACATACTTAATTACAAATATAACTTTATCTATCTATGTTCGAAAAATAATCCTCATAGAATAGTACTGTAATTTGAAAACAAATAATTTATTGGAAATATACCTAAGCCTTTTCCACGAGCCCGAAAACTTTTCAGCGAAGTTTTTGATTGACGTCTAAACGTCATTATTTTCGCATAACGTTCCCAGGAGTGTGCCTACAGTGAGAAAATTTCAACTCGTTTTTAGGCCTCCTTAACCCTTACCGCGGTGAATATTTAAAAAGTCGTTGGCAACATTTTAATTGGGCAATTCTGTAAGGATTAAATTATCAAGACACCTAGTTACGACACCTTTTCAAACTTAATGAATTCAACAGGAATAATTTAGCTCGGTGTACTTTGGGTTACAGTAACGACATCTCATTAAAAAGTCATCGTTAACTGGTTATGGTGTATTTAAGAATATAAGTATGGGTCGTGCAGAATTTTTATATTGTTACGGGGACTTACATTTGTACTAAAAGAACGAAATACAATGATAGTAATAATTTAAAGAAGTGAGTGAAGTACTTACTGTTTTAGTGAGTTCTGTTATTAAAATTAAATAAAAATAAACCACATCGTCTGTCAAACTTTCTAAGAAGAGATACTAAATATAACATTGAATAATATATAAGTCACTAAGACTTATATATTATTTAAAGTCCATAGCCATAGAGTTCAAGTAACAATACCGTTTTGTATTCCGAAGCGTGGCTAAATGTTTACGAACTCTTTATAAAGGGACATTTTTCCATTCTTTGACTTTGTGTGCTTAATTTTTTACGGAAAATCTCTAGAGAGTGATCCGAGATTTGAAACAGGACGGAGTTTAAAAGTTTTAAGCGTTTGTTAAAAGACACTTTTACAATGGGTTACCCTTACAAAGCGCGGCTTGCATAATTTTATATGATCCCAAAGGTTTTGCGTTCTGATACTGATTCTTAAAAATATTGTTAGTATTATGTACATAAGAAGGGAGCAGTATCGACTTTATATAATATAATACATTTGAAATTATTAAATATACAAAAGAATCTCCTAATATGACTATATATTATTTATATATTAATAACGAACCATAACTATAATGGCATAGGAAGAAACTAAGAGATACTCCGACGCAACAGAATAACGACGGGCTTAATTAATGCGAACATTTTCTCACGTAAGCGTTTACAAATAAGGTTTATGTAAGACACTCAATTTGGCGTGTTTACCCCTACCGGGCGACATGAGACAATATTTTGCGTAACATTAAAATTTATCACAAGCGAGTGAGTTTACGCGAAAGCCTGGTGATAAAATAAAATGACAGTTGTTTAGTATAGACCCGGGAATATAGTGACTATGTAGAAATTGAAAGGTATGGGGCGCTCGAGAGCTGTTTTATTTATGGCAGAAAATGGCTTTTGGATTGCTGTGAGTTACGTTCTACGTACTAGTAAACTTATACGATGTGTGTGAATTTTTAACATTCTAGCCTATTGCTATCCGAGCCGGCCAGTGTTAATCAATTTCACTGCAGACTCTAAATGTTATTCTCGAATGCTAGAATGGAAATTGGATTAAAATCACTGGCGGTAATGTTTCTTGTGCTTCCGATGTATTGGAAAATAACCTGCTAGTTAACAAATATATTGCATGTGAAGTTTTGACATTCTCGCCTATTGATATCAAAGGCTTGTTTTAATTTCACTTCAGACTAGAACAGTACCTATGGATAATATCAACACTAGTGCTTTTTGTAGTGCTTACCTTATGGTGACAAAATATAAAGGTAAGCTTTGATTTTAAAACACGAAATCTTAAAATGTTAAATATTCCATAATATTCAGTATCAAAATTTTTATTATAATAAAATTTTATCCTAATTTATAGATACTATAATTCTACAAAATATGAATGTAAATGAAATAAAAACTTACATATCTGTTTTATTCTAAAAATTATTCTAAAAAGTTGTTCACCTCATACTGTATCCTACCATGAAACAGCACGAATAAACTCAATGTGTCCGTACGATGCTTATAAAAATGTTCATAGCCTAATAAAACCGACACCTCCCGTATACCTCAAGTGTAAAGCGAACACTAAGCAATACGTAAATAAACAATACATAAGCTGTGATTTTGGTGCAGATATAAAGGGGTTACAACGAGGTTTATGTTGTCCGGATGAGCCGGACGCCAATAAACCGACCCGGATCTTCTTTTATACCTCCTAACGAATAATAGCGTATAAAACTTGCGCGAAAAATACTAGTTATGGCCGCGAGATGAATGTAGGTACAGTCAGCAATAATCATACTGATAGTCTTGTCTTAAAAATAATAAGCTGAGCACTGAGCACTCCTTAAAATAGAAAAGATGTTCTTTTTTGATATTCCTTATCCGAGATATGTAAATGTCCAAAGATAGTTATTCTATTTTGCATCCTTGTGATTCATGACTTGAAAAAAAATATCTAATATACCTAAATGTAAAACTTCCGCGAAATACAATGAGTAGTTTTAAATTGCGTGAAAGTGTAACAAACATTCATACATTCAGATATCCTCACGAAATTTCAAGTTTATAGTGTTAGTAGTATTCGTTTAAAAGACGTAAATAAACATTAATATAACTGATGGTCTCATAATGTCCTACAAATTTTTGATAAGCCACTACAGCAAAAATTTATACGTATAATTTTTTGTTATAATAAATTGAAAATAATATTATTACCAATAATAACAGTGTTGCTAACGGTACCAGCGTAATTCGTAATTCAGTGTAAGTAACAGGGGTGAACTGAACTCTTATAAAAACGTCAGGAAAGATTTAAAGGTTATATATCTCGTCTATTGCATTTACTACATTATACCTATCAGCTTTCATTTTATTGTGCCTTTTTCATGGATTTTAGTAACGCATAAAGTATGTCAATAAGAAAGCAAATATAGTTTTTGACTATTTTATTCTACGACAAATATTTGTTAATCAGATTTTTAAAGGAATTTATGAACTATTCAACTTTTTTGGTAGCTTTAAAAAACATATAATATTAACCAACGGTACACATAAACTCAAAGCAATATTGTTTATGTAACAATAAAAACGACACGAGTTATTTAACTGAAACTTTCCTGAACAATAGACATAACATTTTACTTCATGTAACATTAAAGAATTAATCGCCAAGTGCTTTGTCGCTACAGCGCCGACGGCCATAATATCGTCCGTAAAACAACGATAAACTATGAAAATTAAATAACGCGCAGATTGTCTTACTAAAGTTAAATTATACTCTTATTTTTAATAGACATGGAAACGGTGAATTTTATCAGTATTATAAGTTACCTAATCCATAGTTAGGGTATATGACATTTTAATTTACAGTTCTTTATGAATCACTTTTAGGCTCTGTATATAACCAATATATAGAACGCTACTTATAAAAAAAAACAGTCAAACTTCCAACTTTATTTACGCATACCTAGCAAGACTGTTTCGAAATCTTTGGAAGAAACTAAAGGCGGCCACTGAATAACGTATTTTACGTATTAAATTATAAGTATATTATAATTTATATGAATGTTCCTAATAATATTTACTCTCAAACTAATTTTGGGTCAGAGATATTTGGGGTTGTTGTCTTTTTGAATATACTACAAAAAAATTGTTTTCAATACAGAGTTTTAAATATCACAATCATGAATAAAATCCTTAGATACAATTATTTTTAATCGAGCAAGAGATAGAGTTAATGTAGGTAGAATGATGGAGTCCATTAGCTATGCTATACAACAAGTCAGGAGACTGAAATGGAAGTGGGCCGGCCATATAGCGAGACTTGATGATGGGCGTTGGACGAAAGTAGTCACAGTGTGGAAAGGACCTGGAAGTGGAAAGCGCAAACAAGGTCGCCCGCTCAAACGTTGGTCAGATGACATACGCGAGACCGCAGGCAATCACTGGCTAGAATTGACACAAGACAGAGATAAATGGCACCACCTGGAGGAGGCCTTCACCCGCACGGGGGTTCCTATGGAGGAAAAAACAATTACCTCAATTAACTAATAATACTAACTACAATTACTTTAGTCATAATTACTAATCCACTAACAAAAATGTTATCTAGTTCATAGGAGCAAATAAAGGCTTTTTATTTTATTTTATTTTTTATTAAGAGATAGAGTAGATTAATAACAATGGTTTAAATTTCTCCTACCTAAACATAGTCATACTTTTTCTTTCCAAAGACCAACATTTGGCTCAGTATTATCATCCTTCAAAACGAACCCTTCGTTGTCATCTGCCATATAATATATTACGTTAGCTGGACTGGCCCATCCCCAAGGAGACCCTGTTAATTACCGGCTACAAGTCGCGGCCCGTCGGGGAAAACCCTTAATGTTTTGTTTATCTCATTATGAAAATATATTACTAGTTTTCAATTTTTTTAATAAATATATAAGTAGCTGAAATTGCTATTTTTCAGTTACTGATGCAAAGGCTTTTGTTTAACCAAATTTGGGTCATAAAAATAGCGAAATTATATTGCTTAATTTTTATTTCACTATCACGTGCAAAGATGAATGTCTAAGGAAGACGATGCAATATAATCAAGTCATTTTAAAATAAATAAAAAAACTGTATAAAAGTAGGTACGTGCTCTTTAGCAATGGAAAGAAAACGGAAGCAGAAGTGATTATATTATATTGACTTAATAAACGTTCCGTTTTTAATTTTACTTTTCGCTCGAACTTTCAAGAAATGTTGTTCTACGACATTTGAACTTGGAACCTGCCACAGGGGATATTTCACGACGTTCCAGTTCGAAAATTAAATTTAAATCCCCTCACATTTTTACCGGCCTCCAAATTATTGACGCAATAAGTAACTTTTTTGAACGTCATGTTATTTAATTATTTGAGGCTGGAAATATTTTCTGTATTTTTTTTTCTTCTTTTAACGTCATTGCCTTGCGTATAGGTATACCTTCTTATATTTTGTAGGCTATGAATTCAAATTATGCTTTATGCAAAAGTGAAAATTTCAATGAAAATCAGAATATGCATATTTAGCCATAAAATAAATAAGAAATAAATTAAAAAAAATACAAATAAAAACCATTTGTTCAGATTACAAGGATCCATATTATTATAACTATTATTTTTCACATTTTTATAAACTTTAGTATAACGGTATTTCAAAATTAAGGCTATACAGAATACGTTAGATGCTGCCACTAGGGGGCAGCTTGAGGGCACTTGTCAAACCTCGTAATATTTTATGGGATAACCAAATAAACCTCAAGAAAAGTCAAAAATTGCCCCGGGATGTTTTCTTCTAACTGTATCATTGTAGGATTTTATGTAGGAAGTTTGTTTTCTCAATACTATTTCAAGAAATTACCTAAGCCTAGTTATAATACTTAACTGTAGAAAATAAAAAAGGTATATTATTAATAAGTTTGAATACAGCGATGTACAAAAAAGGAAGATTTTTTTAAACTGTTACATTTTTTTCTATAGTTTTAAATAAATATAGAAGAAAAACTTAAGAATATAATTAATCAATAAGTGATTGAGAAAATTAAATATTTTATTGTAGAAAAATAAATGACCGAGATAAATAGTGCAGAAGACTGGTCACAATATTCATAGGAGAACACAATATTCACGGCCTAACTTTTAGACACACGAAATAGTAATAATTATTATACTGAGTACAAAGAACATAAATTTGCACTTAGTCGTGAGGATGAATCTCCACTTAGGCTCAAAATATATTACATTACCCGCACACGCACGCTATTAATATTCATAATACAATTTAACGCAGCGAGGTTAATTTCACCTAAATATGTAAATTATCATGAGCCGACCACCGTTAATTCAGAGATGTCAGTTTGTAAATAATTCTATCGCGTTTACTCTTCACGTTATTACGTTTGCCAGAAAGAGATAAAAGAAACGTATATTATAAATAAGGCGGCAGGGAAAATTTTAACGGTGCCTATGAGGGTTGTGAATGTTGAAATAACTTTCAAATATTGTCGCTAGGTGGACGGAAAGTTTCGTTCCTGAGGGAGATTGTTTGCCGAGTCGTCCTCGTTTCTGTTTATAAATGAAATGCATATCATTTTAAAACATGGTACAGTGTAGCCGACCCTTAACTGAGTGAGCCATAGAGTGTGGAAGTTGGGTTTAGAATGATTTGCCTCTATTATTTTACTAAAGCCCTCCATGCGCGGTTGTCTACTCTGTGGCTATGCGTGAATATGGACGGCGATTTTGCTTAATGTTATTTTGGGAGAAGTTTGGATTATTATTAGAGGAATTCATGTGGATGAGTTTTGTCGGCGAGTACCTACGTGTGGACCGAGGACTAAACTTTAATGACTTGAATACGAGGTGGCTTTGCTAATGGCTAAGTTTTGTGTTTTAATTTTGGTCATTATAATGAAAGGATAAACTAAAAAAGTAATTTTTAATAATGTACCTATGTAATTTGAATATGGTAGATTTTCCTGCTAATGTAATTTGCCAACATATTTAAGATTTCTATTATCCAACGATAAATATTTTGGGTTGTAGTTAAGTAAAGAATACCATAACTTCTTATAATTGTTAGAAATTAGGTACATATATTTATATCAAATAGAAGTACGAAAGCAAAATTCACCCCATAAAAAAGCAATCCTCTCAAATAATTAAAACGGCTCGATTCAAAACGAAGTTAATCCAGTAAATTGCGAATCGCGAGTCCATAAAACATAATTAAAAAATGCGCGGGAAAATTCCGAAAAAAAAGGTAACGAGGTATCGTCATCAATCTGAGGAATTATTTCATTTACGTATTAAAAATCTCGTTTTGTCGGTCCGTGAATTATTTCTCATGGCGTTAATTACTCGCGCCTCATATACAGGGCCCTTGTGATTTGGGACCTAGAGAAAATTGTATTTTTATATTCAAAATTTATGCTCTTTTTGCATATAAACGTAGCTCGTAATGAGTTAAATTTTTAGATTAAAAATACTTCTATTAATGTCTTATTATAATTAATATTGAGGCACGACATTTGAATTGGCTGTGTTTTTATACGTACCTGAAATATTATATGTAATACAACTAGTGATCCGCGTATTTACCTATTCGCGAAAGTTCTGATCAACTACTTATTAAACAAATTTTAAAATTTAACACGTGAAATACTTCTTTCGTGTGGCTATGTTACTTTTTAGTTTTTATGAAGGTTTTAGCAACGTATTAATTAATAAGGTAAGTACCTAGGAAATTAAAAATGGTACAAATGACACAGCTTCTCTAGCGCATCTTATATTCCTATAATGTCAGGTATAGTGACAGATGTCAAATAGGATACCGAATAAAAATTGTAAGAAACGGCGGGAAATTGTTATAGGTTATGGTAATGGTATTTTCCCATATTTTTTATTAAACTATTAATCATGATTTAACTCGCTTAGTACCTAATAAAATCGGTTGAAAACTAAACACGTACGCAATGATCGAGTTAACACAAATTACGCACTAACGTATGTCCAATTAAACACGTCAAATGGGAATCATGGCGCGTGACGTGATTAGGCACGCGTGACACAGACTATACTTACTGATTGCTCTGTAGATGAAGATACAGATAAAATAATGTTCTAGTGATATCGTGTAAAAAGTTTTTCTTAATTATTATTATACGGTAAACAATGCTAATATATTGCATAAAAAACTCATGTTAAAAGTTATAGTTGTGGCTTGTTTTTAACATTAATTAATTCTCGTTTCGTGTTAAGTTTCAGTATTATAAATGTTAAAGAATATTTACAGGATTAGAAACAAAACCCAAATCGTTTCAATAAAATTTTTCTTTTGTATAATATTAGAAGTCAATACATTAGTATAATTACCTATATTTAAGGCACAATATAAAATAAAACCTATAGAAAACAGCATTTTCGTAGCTAATATAGTTATTAAGAGATATAAACATACGAAGTAAGGCCATAACCACACGATATTCAGAATACGGTGGTACGTTGTACAATGCAGCAGTCTAAGCAATTCCCAGTCGTCGTAACGTCTAATTTCCCTCGACTTACACACATCAGCGTTTCCGATATCGTGTGTACCGCCATTTATGTATAGACTAGTTTGAAGCAGACCAGCCAGCTTTGGAACAATGTTTCATTCGGTAATAATATAGACAAATATAAGTACAATTTATTTTCCTAGCTTTTTATTTTTTCAAGGAATTCTAAGGCAATCCGAAATTACAGAG
The DNA here is from genome assembly GCA_026213755.1 of Eurema hecabe. NCBI lineage: Eukaryota > Metazoa > Arthropoda > Insecta > Lepidoptera > Pieridae > Terias > Terias hecabe. The sequence continues at coordinate 5,705,877 of JADANM010006502.1, forward strand.
AACAAAAATTTTTAAGAGTCATATTGTGCTAAGCAAAACCTTGAGTTTTTAATATAACAAGCCTGAATTGTAAGAATAAGTCTTTTAATTTTCCTCCTTTATACGAGTATTTTATAATCTGTATTGACCGGCTCTACGTTTGCTGTTGTCTATGCTCACCTTTTTCCATTTAAACGGAACCGCACAAATATTGCGAACTAAACGGGAGCTAGCACTATTTACAATTTGGCAACCCCCTTACGTCCGTCAGGACACATTCAAACCATCGTTATGTTGTCCATGTTTATATTGCTTGCTTATCGTGTAACGGTTTCATTGGTTCGCTCACGCGAGAAGACCTCGTTTTTGAATTTGGGACTTTTGTTATTGTTATTTGATTTTTCGTACGATTTGAATTTCGAACAGTTGTTAGTGTTCAAAGATAATTTAAGAAGGATTTCTTATGTCCTATGTCCGAGTCTACATTCAAATTAAAATAGTATCATGGTCCATTTTACATTTTGTACATTTTCGTCGTGTACATTTTATGTACATTCGATTAAATTAGTTCTGATTCGTATTGTTTTGGAATTTCAAAATATATGTTAGGTACGTCGTAACCTGAAATAAATAGAAAAAAATAATCACACCTTATTACATATCATTATACTTAAAAATTAAATTTATTCTCTAATAATTAGTCGCAGACACATACTGCATTCATATATTTCGTAGCCAGACACGAGTCTTGAGAATTCAAACAGTGACATTATCGGTTTATACAGATAATGTTACTGTCTCAATTGTTCCCACTTTCAGACAGCACTTAAAATTTGTATTACTAGAAGTCTTGTTCTCGTTATACTGGAACTGATTAATATTAGGGCAATTTTTTAAGATACATAAAATCGTTTAAATTCAAAAGGACTCTTTTGAATTTAAACCTTATTAGAAACAATATCATATTATAATTCTTTTACTTATGGAACTCCTTCTTAGGAAATCTGGAGTTCCTTAACATACGATTATTCCTTATATGCTCCAGTCTTTCATAGCTAACCTAATTCAATATCCATGTTTAATACTTAATAAATAATCACCATCAAACCACCAAGACGGCTACATCATACAATATTAAAATAATACAAGGATCGATAATTAATTAATTACAGGTATAGGTAACCGCGCCTGGTTTGCGTCGTGGCACCCGTAACTAGCGCAACAGTCGATTTCCCAAGAGGCAGCCGTTCAGTGACGTCATAGATGATGGTACGCGAAGAACTGCTATACATAATTAAATTTTTAGTAAATTCAGTTTTTGTGATTAATGGCAGGTATGTTACAAGACAATATAATAATAAAAAACTACAAGCACTAATGTTTTGACTTTGACTTTTGTATGTTATGTGTCAATATTAAGTGTTTACTGTATAAAAAATATATAAAATTTGTCTATTTTATCACCACAAATTACACATAACAATTACAATTTGGTAGACAATAGGAAGAAAAAATTGCAATCTGTGGGTATTTATGTAATACATTCAGGAAGAGGAATATAAGTAACTAGCTGTTGCTCGCGACTTCGTCCCCGTCGGATCTATTTCTATTATTGTGTTATAGTGAGTCAATCTTAGCAGATAGATATATACTGTCGCGGACTTTTTTTTAGATCATTTAAAGAGGAATAATTCTCTCATACATATTATTTTTGTATTTTGAACCGTTTTCGCAGCGCACGCAAAGGAAGGCCTCAAAGATGAATAATTTCCCCCCTTTTTCCATATTTTCCTTTATATCTTCGCTCCTATTAGTCGCAGCGTGATGTTATGTAGCCTAAAGCCGTCCTCGTTAAATGGTCAATTCAATAAAAAAAGAATTTTTCAATTCGAACCAGTAGATCCTGAGATTAGCGCGTTCAAACAAACAAACAAACAAACAAACTCTTCAGCTTTATATATTAGTATATAGAGTATAGATAGGATTCCTTTATAGATAAAAGTAAAAGATGATATCTCACGTAATTATTATTCTTTGTATTGCTCGGTGGCACTCCCGCCATGTTATTTCGCCTATTATGGCACCTGTCATGTGAGTTTACAATAAGTAAATATGGAAGTGTCAGTATTTGGATTTTGGACCCTTATTGCCATACTTCGGTGTTTGCTTTAAAAATTAGTAGGTCCAGTAATTAGGTATTTTGTTTGCTGATCGGAAAATTGACCTGGGGCTGTTTTAACGCTAAGGGAAATCATATTGGTATTTATCGGAACTTGTCAAGGAATTTATTTTTTTTTTCACAATGGTTGACGGTTTGCACTGCTAAATTACTACTACTAGCTACAATTGTAATTATTATTTTTAAAAATTCAAGCTATATATTGTTCTTCATGTAATTTAAAAAACGACAAAATAATATTTTCGACAAATCAAACAAGTTTGTATATGCTTTATTTTTTTTAATCTGGCCATATAGAATTTAAATTTAGAATATATTCCGTATCGACGAAAAAATAACGCGCAATAATTGTTGTATTCAGTTCGTTTTGAGAATGTGTTGTGTGTATTAACAATGTTTTATTACTTTTTATTTAAAATTGTTATTTATTGAATTCGTGAATAAAACAAGAGAAGGTAAGCGAACGCAAATTTCAAGCAAATAAATCTCAATACTAAAGGTCATTTCAATAAAATACATTGGAATAAAAGATGGAAATAAAAACAATATTCGGGCTAGGAGCGTCCCGGCGGACACATTGGCGCCCCAATAATACTTTTTATCATATTTATTGACTGATAAATGGTAACGCTATACGGAGTGCATTTGTATGTTTCTCTTAAACTTACAATTTAGTTTATGTTTTAAATTTCGAATACGGTAGATGTAGTTTTTATCATAGAATAATCACATGTCATAATATACGTCTATGGTTTATGGTCTTTTAATAATGGCGCTACATTTGTTTATACGTGTTTTATCTTTAATGACTTTATAGGAAATTATAAGAGTAAGTATGCTTATTATAAATAAGTGTGATCTTGATATCATTTTTTAAAGTTATATAACTACTATTTTCTTTGCCAAATTTTTATGGAAATTATTCAGTTTTACCCAATAAAATCCAAATGTAATACGATACGTAATATTATATCACATTTCTTCGAGTACTTTTTGTAACTGTCATATTGCATACCAAGTAACGAGTTGAAAGCCATCACTCGCGTAACCAAGAAAATAGATTCTGTTTATAGAAAAACAGGTGCCTTTGAGTACAAAGAACTACTCAGCGGATCCCAAGTGGCATTAGCAGATATCGTATGCGTATCGGAAAGCGTAGGGAATTCAGATTTCCATCGGATGGCAACTCTGCGGCTCGAATTTCAAAGGGTTTGTATTAAAATAGTTGTGATCGTATGGTTTCTAGTCTACAGTCGATTTTCTTAGCCGTTTTAGTCTTATGTTGTCGATACAATCAACAACATTTGTTCGTCAACAATAACTACAAATAAATTAAAGAAAATCGAGTTTTTTTAAACATTAAACGGTCAAAAGGTTTTCTTTTTTTTCAAACGTTAATTTTTGTATTACATAATAGAATATCAATAATACTTATGTAATGGGCACAATTAATAAAAACTTGTTTTTAAATTATGTATTGTATTTTCTTTAGACATCTCGAGGGCTGATGTACTCCTGTTTAAGAAGTTTCTTAATTTCATCGTTTTCGTTTTGCAAATCAGGATATTATATCATTGGAATGGATAGATATTGTATCCATAAAACAGAAATCAGCAAACAACAATCAGCAACTGAGTATTGGTATGTCTTTTTAATATAATATATTTATTTCTTTTATACTCAAAATATATTTCATGTAATTGGATGGGACGTGTCCGTAATAAAATTGTAATTAAAAATTAACTACTTTATGCTATCTAAGCCTCTCTGAGGGTGCATACTAAGCAGACAAATGCTATGCACATTTGTTTACTTAACAAAATAAAGTACTAGAATTTATAACACCCATATAACGAACCTTATCGGATTAGTGATAAACGAGCAACTTCATATTACCTTAATACAACAACTTATATGACAGAGAAGCTTGTGAATGAAGCTAGGTTACCACTTCTGTACCACTTTTAATATAAATTTTCGGTACCGTGCTATCAAGGCTTTCTTTTAGTTAAAAAATAAAACTTATATATACCTTAGACTTACCTCTATATGTAGAGTATTGCTCCCTATTCTAATGTGACAACGATATCATTTTTGTTTTAAGTAAATTTTAAGTAGCCTCACAAAGGTCTTATAGTACTTGCCTACTATTCCTTTTCCATCAATTATTTATTACGTACGCCTCCGAGCATTATACATGTTTTCGGTCTATAATTAAGTTAATAATTTTCTAAGTAAACTACTATTACCGTGGAGTATCATGCTACTTCATAATTTCGATAACATCGCCCTCAACCCTTTATGTCCAAAACAACATTTAATTTAGTAATTTCGCATTAACACACCCATCCACTCGGGGATACTAAGCCCAAGTGGACATTATAATAACTTATTACAACATAATTTATTATTCTGTCATTACCGTGACACGATCGCGTGTGGCCGTGTCATAAGTTAGAGTCATCGTTGAGCGCACTTAATTTCATTGGAGTTAGTGACAAAAATTCTGTTTACTTTACCGGCACCGTTAAATGACGCTGCGGGATCTAATTCTAAGTAATAAGCGCCATTAACGTGATATCGTAATGAGGTGTATAAATAACGCGCGATGGATAGATAGTGTTCATTTTACTGATATAATGAATTTTGACATGCTTCCCTTTCTAAAATCAAATATGAATGGGCTATTCATATTGGATATTGAACAAAAAAATATATTATACTTATAACTTATACATAATATTAAATAGCGTACTATTTTTAAGCCTAGAAAAGAAAATAATGCACCTTACCAAAAGTCACGTCTGTCGTAAAGCAAGTGAGAAACGGGCAGTCCAAACAAATCGGACAAGCCATCAATTATATAGGTTATTGATATTGGCGCGGGGCTGCGTACTATCGAATGATTTGTTCCTTTGCGTTTTTAGGGTGATATCGCAAGAATTTGAGTTAAAGTCCGGAAAATATCCAAGCACAAAACAATTCTAATATTAAAATATTCTATTACAGAGTGAATACTGTAAGTACATAATGATAGCTCAAACTGGTAAATATAATTTTTATAATAATAAAAAGATTTAATTTATAAAGTATTTTATTTATATATTTATATAGTATTCAATTCAATCGTTTTATCTTCTACGAACATTCTCAAACAGCGAAATGTCCCCTCGTCAACAAATAAAAAGCACCGGAGGCGAGACAACACCTGTATTACCATAACAAGACATGAAATTTGAATGTCCACAAATCCAATAACCGGCCCCTGTCCCGGTATTAAGTTATCCACTTTTTGCAAGAAAAGACGAGCCCGTTAACATATGAATATGACAAATTGTGCGACGGCGGTCCGGCCGCGGTCTGACCGGCGTCCAGAGTTTTACGGCCCCCGGGGGACGGCGGGGACCGACTTGAAAAATTTTTCATTCCAGCCGACTAGCTGCGGAAGAAAAACGGCCAGGTCACTCCTCAAAACTGTAACAATTTCTCAGAAACAATAATAGGATAAAACGCGTTACGCTCTGACCGGTGAAAATGTGGAAAAGCTATTACGTACCCTGTCAATGTTATTTATTTCGAGGCATGGCGAGAATTTTTAGTTCGTCTTGGGATTTCAAGTTTTATTAGTGATGGCAGCCCGAGACACTTCTGTTTTAACTTAATTTGGATATTTGTTTAATTTTACCTTATTTTATAATCCATCTTTTATTTTATTTTTTTCATATAACATTTGCAGTATGCACTTTTTGGTATTCTTTGATGACCAGTAGATGTTTTCAACTTTGGTTCAATATATAGCTTTAATTGCGTGTGGTGGTTGCATGTGATATTTACGCAATTGTATTTATTTATGTCTCAAGTTTTGGCCAAAAACAATCTTCTATCTAGCCGAAAACGTGCGAAGGCGTATAGAAACAACGTTATAATGAAAGTAGTGATTTGTAGGTTGTGGCGACAGAAATTCCCAAATGGAATCAGGAAGAGTGCAGCCTTCGCGTGGACCGAATTGCAAATGCGCATATGTTTCCGATTTTATTCCACATGTGTCGGCCATGGATAAAAATTGAAGCCCAGAAACTGTATATGTCAACTATTACGTGGGAAAACTTTCTCGGCTTTATGGAAAATTTCGTTATATCGTATGTATAAAAAAAAAAATTTACGGAATATATACCGTAAATTTTTGTTAAAAAACCATTGCTTTTTCCTTTTTCATGTTTAATATATGAATCTGCAAAGTGTTAATGAAAGGGTTGTGAAAATTCGATTTTAAAAATACAATGAAATTTTTGACGAAATTTCAAACGTGGAACATTCTAAATTTCAAAGTCTATTAAAATGATGGGCAAACACGATCATACATTTGGCGATCGACGCAGATTCCAATATAAATGTAAATAGAGACGAACCTGGGTGAAATATGACAGTTATAATTGCTTTATTATACTTGGGAGTGCGACTAGCGATTGTCGCTTTCCGGCAATATGCTAATTTTCTTCATACTGTAGTCAAATATAAAGTCACCGCATGAATTTTGTTATTTGAGTTTTAGAGCGAGATTATTTTAAGAATCATAAAGCATGTAATTTGTTATAACACAAAAGTAAACATACCTGTTACTGAAAACCTTGACGATTTAGTAACGATACTTTCTTTTAATAAATGTATATGTTCTAAAGACATTTGAAAAATGTTGTGCTAAGTAGGTATATTGACAAGTTTGAAGACATAATATTGTATTATTATTTTCTTAATAATTTCCTTTTCTCAATAAAGGAAAGCGTAAACTTGACTTGAGTAATTTCAAAAAGACGCTGGTCAATGTTTAACGATAAACAAATACATTAAGCAAGCGCCATCGAATACAAATAGCTGCTTATAAATATTCACAAGTAACAAGAGACGGCTCATTAAGGTCTCTACCCCTCTTTTTTACGTTATTGGCTTAATACACCGGAGAGTTACCTAGTAGCTAAGATGTAAGTCGATGCTGGAGATAATGGAGCAATTTTTATTAATTATAAAGCAGTTAAACAATTATTACGTTCCATTTTTTTAATTTTATACAATTTTTTCCAGAGATATTAAGAATCCTTACTCATATTATGATTGCGAAAGTGTGCAAGGATCTATGAATCTGTTATTCTTTCGCACAAGAACTAGTGAATAAATTGGCCTGATCGAAAAAAAGGAAAGAACATTATAACTTAGACCTTTATGTAGGTTAGTAAATACACAGAAGAATATTATAATTTGTAGGTATATATAATTTATAATCCATATGAATAGTTATTGTCAGTTAAACTATGAACAATTCATACTCTGGCTTATAATTAAAAAAAAACAAGAGCAATGAAGATTTGATTTCGAAATAAGAAATCGTTGAATATGTAAGTACAATTAATTGATGAAGCACGTTTTATATTTAAAATCACAGACAGTTTATCTAAATTATTGAAATAATATTTTAAATGTAGGATTTACCAAAACTACTCTTTCATATACACTGATATTATTTGATAAGTATTTTAAATTAGATAAACTATAGATTAAGAAAATATCTATCAGATACACTATAAGGTTAACGTTGCCCGAATAAGTATAACCTTTTATGTTTTTAAACATACAATATACAACATATACATTGAGTTGTATCTTTAAACAATTCTTTTAACACATTTCAAAACGTCTATCTAGCATCTACGAGTATATAATAGAACGTATTGGGAATTGATCGAGAGTTAAGTCACGATTGTTACGTCCGGGATCATTCCGCCGGGATTCATTATCCCGGAACGCTAGGACTGATTGCTGGCACTGTTGTGGCATTTACACTATATAAATGCTGCCTAAATACGCCGCTTGTATTAGAATTAGAAATAAAAAGATAGGTTTTCTTTTAAGTGAGGAAGACACCTTTCTGTAAGTTAAAAATAGCAACCCAGGAACTAAAATCTATTTTTCTGTTCGCTAGAATCTGTGTCTCTGATATTGTTGATATTTGTGTAACTATGTTTGAACAAAAATATTTCAATATGGCAATTCCAATATAAAAGTGTGTAAGGCGTAGTATATTTTGAAGCATATCTTCCGCAGTGTAAACAAATAAACGAGATACGAAGTTTATGAATGTGCCGTCTGTGGATTATCATAAAATATCAATGCATTCAGTTATAATAACTAACACAATCAACTCTCTTTGTAACAAATAATGATTTTAATAGCGAAGGGGCGTGCGGATATTTCGCCAAATAATTTATACAGCACAGCGGGTGTTGCTTGCGATACAAATTGCCTAACATGTGGCTCTTGCAGTAATTGACGCTTTACACATTCACTATTTTTGTTCTTATTATACTTTAATGCTAGAAAAATAATTAAAATCGCATCCTTTTTTACCTCTATAAATGCCGGTAGATTATTCACATAACATGTAATTATGAAGTATATTTACTATATCTAACCTGCATTATTTCACATATTACTAGTATCTAGAACTGCTCTTTGCAATTTTTGATACATAACATGAATAAATAAATCTATTATAAGTACACACAAAAATAATCCTATAATCCATGTATTTATATGACTAAATGCGAAAACATTTAAATGTTTTTTTTTACACTTTCTTGTTTCAATCTGTATTACGTATGACTATTCGTTTTCCGAACAAATAAAAATAAAATAGCATAGTGGCTATAATTTCGACTACAGGATAATGTTTTTGAATATAATATTGGCAGAATTTCTACCAATTTCATGTTCATATTATATCTGCGGGCTAATAGATCATACATCATGTGAGTTAATGCAATACAAGTGTATAATGGAATTCATCAAAAATCGAAGGGGTGTGTTAGATCTTCCCCTAATTTGGTTTTTATTTTATTTCAACCCCAACGGGCAGTGGAATTAGTCTTACCATATGCGCTCCTACTTATGTTACACTTGGCTGCGATTGTTCTTTTTTGGTGTACATTAATACTGGTGTCACCTAGTAGTAACTAGCTTGATAAAGCATTATAGGGATAAAATAAAATTCATTTTGTTTCACGGCTTCATGTAAATTTGTAAAACATATTATGTAGGTGTATCGGTTGAAGTAATTTTGAGCTTAGTAGATTTAGTTACATGAATTCGATTTATGTAGGATGAAACGTAAATATTGTTTTTATGGCTCATTACCCAAAGAGTAGAAACGGTACCCCATTATCAACACTCAGCTGTCCATTCGTCCGTCTGTCTGGCTCCAATCTGTGATAGCCAGATAGTTAAAATATTCAGAGATCATGTATATTTTGTAAGAAAGAGAAGGGAATATAATTTAATGAGGCTTCCATATAACGTATGATTTTTTTGCTTGGTTTAGCTGGATACAGATACAGAAGGCAGTTAGACTCTTGAAATATTCACAGAACTACGGAGTTGTGTACCATGGTACGGCCCATGATTATATAATATAATATTACAGAACCTTTCGGGCGCGAGATTGATTTGCACTTGAAAATTAGTCGTACAGGTCTAAAACACAATTTAGCTCACTTCGCTCATTCAAGAGTATTATTTTTTTTTAATGAAAAACGAACAAAAAATATGCCAAAAAGTGTGTGTGTCCATAGCGGTCTAACATACTCGTAAGCAGGGGTGTTACGCAACGTAATCCGAGCACTGAACATGTGTGTGGTTAAGTTCGATCTAATAGCGATTACTGGCACGCACCGACTTTAAAATAATGGATGAGATTAGATACGCACAGGCTTTGAACCCGCTACGTTCTTTGTATAGATTAAGTTTATTTAATGTAAAAAATATGCATTATAAAAGGAATTTTAATTCAGTTTTAGTCAAACTCTTTCTAGTTAGGTAGGTTGAAGTTGGCCATTTTTAAAATGCGTTAATATTGTATTTGATTTCGGAATGAAAACTATGGTATCCATTTATACGTAAGAAATGTAATAATTATTTTAACTAATCATTTCGAGTGCAACATAATATTAAATAGGATAGAACAATTCAAACCTTTTCTAAAAGGATAATAAAACTCCTATAATTACCTAAAACACGTTAAACTGCAAGACCATTGATATAGAAAGTTTTGGAAATAATGTCCTTGTTTACTCTAAAACTTTGGCGTCTGTCTGAAAAACGAAATAAATTAAAAAAAAATTCTAAAAACAAGATAAGATGTATTTTCCTAAAAGAATCGACCATATAAAGATTTAATCAGCGCAGTTTATATGCAAATGTGTGTTTTTCACATTTATCCGAGTCATTATTCACTACATACGTTATCTAGAACATTCGATCGAACAGTAAAGCTACGTGTTTAATCTATAATGCGTCTTATCGCAATATTTTCCATTTCCCCGGCAAAACTGGGAGCGTCGGCGGGCATCGTCAAGGGAAATAAGAAAGGCTGTTGTTTTTTTTCTGCGCCGGCGAAATTTTTCGTACTCTTCGTTTACACTTACACCGTGTAACGATTGTTACCTGCATTCCGTGATCCTGAATTAAATATAGGAAAGGGTAAAACGTCTGGATTTGCATTTCGCTTGCACAATGGGCTCGGATTCGAGCTGTGTTGATTAAAAAGTTTGCTTATAAACTTTTTCGACGTTTATTAAATTTGCTTTAGCATGCAAGCTATACGATATGTTTTGAGTATAATTTAGCATGGACCACGTCATGTTAATGAAAATAGCGTTTGTCTAAATATATATATGCTTTGTGTATCTTTGAAATTATACTTACATAATACGGACCATTATTTATTCTATAAAAGCGTTTTCTCGAATATCCAGGTATCGGTGTCAGTAATTAGTTAATGTTCTCTCATCTCTAATAATTTATTGAGACGGAGCACCTCCCTCTTTCCACTCACTAAGCTCAGCTCTCGGGAATTGGCGCTGAAAAACTGAACCAAAATATTAATGCACTGACTGAGAAGGCATCGACGGGAATTATTTGAAACGGTGTTGATACTTTGCTGCTTTGGTTTTAATAGTAGTGTATAAGTACGTATTAGTTCTCCTGAAAATATGTTTGAATCATGATCCTAAATTTAGCGTTAATGATCCTTTGATATTTTTCATATTTATTATATTCATAAGTATAACGTATTTATAAACCTACTCTTTGGTATAATTTTGTTGACTATAATTAAAAATAGGCATATAGTATGCTACTTCTTTTCTACGTGAAATCATATTATAAGGTATCATTTAAGCGTATTAAGCCATACTTTAAAACTTTTCTAAGACATAAAAAATAAAGTAGCAACGTGGTAAGGTCTCGATAACAAACACTCCAGCTCAATAGTCTCACGGCGGATTAATCAGGAATTGTTTCAGTGAGATCGTGTTGAAAAATTGTCGCCATCAGAGACTCCGGCGTCTCATCTCTAATAACTTGATGATGTATTACCTGCTTCCTCGCCTTCGATAAGGTAAGTCTTCAAATGAGATTATGTGATAGGTAGTAACTCATATACATATTTGATGTGCATTGTGAATGTACAGAATATAATACGTGTGATGATATTACTTCTTAATTATAATTAAGATGACATTACAAACCTTTTACCTACTGATAGTTATAAAATGTTATTGATTTGTGTCAAACTGTTTGCACACTCTGAATTTGTCTGAATAATTTATTTTTTCATAAATAAAATAACAGTTTAAATTAGTACTGATAGTTTACACTGATTTGCTTAACTTCTTCTATAGCTGTAATGGGTTGAAGCTTATTATTTGATATTTAATATAATAAACTAGCTGTTGCCCGCCACTCCGTCCGCGTGGACTTTTATATAAACTTTTTTTTTCATTAGAAATATTTAATTGTATTTATACAAACTCTTAGATTTTTTTATTTTATCGTAAGACATCAAATGTTTTAGTCTGTATTTGGGTTAAGATTTACTCTCAAGCGCGTATATAATATAATACTTTTTCCGTAATAAGTTGATATTGCAGTTCGCGGCGCCGTGATTGGTTCGATCCCCGGGGGACGCAAACTTCGTCAGCAAATGAGCAGTGAGCTAACACGATAATAATTTATAAGACTACCAGAGTTATTTATTATCAACGCTGAATTATTCGATGTTGAAGATTAAACGTACGTACCATGAAATGAAACTCGGTTAGTACAGCGTAGTACAAGACAGTTTTCATAGGCAGAATATATTTTTTTATGAACAGGAACATTTTACTCAAAGTCAATTGCTTTATAAATAGTTGTTAATCCAAAATTAACAAATCATATTCCCGAAATGTTTGTGCTTTTATAACATTTGAAGTCCCATAAAGTGTCTTCTGACCCTTTTTGTAAAAAATAACATAAGTATTTTTGATAAATTTATCACCGCGCCGAGTAAGCTAAAGTTTCTGTTCCACCATCACTTTGTACTGGAAATAAATAAGTTGTACCGCGTGAAGAAGATATATGGCATGGCGAGGGAATACAATTCAGGATAGCAAAGGTCTTTCCCGTTAGTATAAATGTAAGTAAATTTGAATAAAACATGGCCGCCCGTGCAGTCCACATTCGCGTGGGTTTTTGTTTGCTTAATAAATCTGTTTGTTTTTAATACAAGTGTTAATGTTTAAACTTGCAAAAATATAATTAAACTGTAAAGTCACAAATATTGTCAATCATTAAAGGTAAAAATTTAAGTTCGAATGTGAAATGTGAATAATTAAAAAAAATGCTTTCTTCTATCCCTATGTATGCTTTTATACTAAGCAACCGATTTTCATGCCTTTTTTTAGCAGATAGAGTGATTCAAAAGAAAGGTTTATGTATACAATAAATGCGGGTAAAACCGCGGGTTGCGGCTAGTTGTTAATAAATTATAACGTCTGTCTTGTTTACTTTTAAACACATTAAAAAAGTATTTAAGTACACTACTGAAACAAAATCGACTTTGAATACACGATTACGGACCGACTTTGCCCAGAGGGGAAACCTTTGATAAACCGCTTTCTGTAAGGGTGTTAAAACAAATGACAAATATTTATGGGATTTTCATGTTATGCTAATGTGTTGGTCCACAAGTTTTCAACTTTAACATTATAATATATTCGAATGTAAATAGATGTGATATATTTTATATGTATTATGTACGGTCTCCATTTGCTTGGCTTTGATTAAGTTTGACTATGTTATACATAATATAGTAAACAGGTAAATTATAATTTCATCATATACAAAAACATGTTGGTTTATTTTTTATGTTCATTATAATTTATTTCATTAAGTAAAACGCATGTTTCACACTATTTTAAACAAGTAAATATTTACATTTTTTCATCATGTGTCATATCTTAGTGCTAAATTCCAATGAGTGCAACCATTCGAAGCATTATTAAATATGTACACATAATAAATTGTTACGAAGACAGTAGCGGAAATTAAAAGTACCTTTGCAGATATAAGATTCTATTGTTTAGTTTATTATTAAAAATAAAGACTGTTTTTGCAATAACATTGCATTTAAAAGGGCTGAAATCTAAACAATTGACCATGATAGGCACTAAAGTGAATTATGAACGTGCGGTATGAGCCACCCTCCTAGCTAAACTAAGCTAAACGCTAACCCGATCAGGCATAATTTGTGACCAATTAGAATAATGGTCCGCAGCCCGTGATGTATGCACGACGTGGATTGAAAACAAAACGCCGTGGAGTCGCTTTTCGTCTTTATTATTTAGTTTCAACGGAGATGATTACAATGTTATTCCCTCTTAAATTCTACTACCTATAAACATGCATTGGACAATACATTCTGTATATATAAGTGAATTTCAGTGCGCGTTAAAATAAACTTTTTTCTACACACCACCGCCTTGTGAAGTTAGTTTTGTAATGCGAGTTTTGCGAAACTTTACTCATTAAGGTATGTCACGGAATGAGTAGACTTTTCAAAGACAGTCAACTTACTCTAGCTACATCCCAATTCACGACTATAGAAACTATAGAAACATGTCATACGTTAAAGTTTATTTTATAATTGATGTTACCGCTTCTCTTAAATTTAAAAAGGCTTCAAGTAGGATTTCTTGAAAGCTAGCAATAATAATTAATTAAATCAATTCTACGTGAATTGGATTAGTTATTGAAAATTTCCCCATAATGGTACATTAGCTATGTAGAACATATTTTTAAAATAATTGAAAGACGGCTCATAGTGCTTCGTCGTTCCGTAATAAATGTTTAGGGATGCGTGTGTCCGGAACGTCAATGTCGCCGATTGTAACGTGTCTATTTATGCACCGGCCCGTTAATTTTGTATCGAAATTCTGTCTGTGCCTAGATGCTGTTTTCAATAACAAAAATTTTATAAATAATGAAATATTTTAAAGACGCGTAATGTTTATATTCCAAGAAACAACTACTTATTTTTTAAGTCTTCTTAAATAAATGTAACTTTTATAGTTTAGTAAATAATTTGCCTATTCCAGTTAACTTCCTTTCTTAATATTTCCTTTCCAAAATTTTAATAATTCTCAAAGAATTCATCTTAAAATCTTTTTTTAAATTAAAAGTAATTGTTCAATGTATGTAAAAAATATTATAGAGTAAAAAGTAACCCAAATCAGTAGCAGTGCAAAAACATGTACAACAATCAGTGATACCCACATCACAGGTACCGGTGTCAATCTTCGGCTAATTTATACATACATTTGTCTAACCGAAAATCGTTTAAATCTTCGCTGTTTGTATTCTTTTAAAAACAAATGTTTGTAGCTTAGTATTTTTATATATTTTTTACATTTAGCCTTTTGTGACTTATCACAGGTGTGATTGCTTTTCTAGAAGGTGGGATATTTCGTTTAAAAATCAAATAAATAATGCACATAAGGTATATGATATGATAACAATAGATAGTATAAATAATCGTATGTGAAACTGTATTATAATTTATTGGCTGAGATGGAGTTACTTGTACTTCAAAAATACTAAAGGAATGCTTATTTTACTGTCACAAAGCTTATTAACATTATATTTTAGTGTCAACATAGATTTTAAATATTCAATGTGTTAATAAAATACGTTTGTTGTAGTCAACGTAAAACCTTCATACTTCAAAGACACACATAATAAAGTTTTACTAAATGCAAATAGTAATAATATCATCCAATTACGTGCGAACTACACAAATGGAGGGTAGGCACTGAAAACTTTGCACACAACGCGGGGTCTACATTTAACATGATGCGTTTAATTACTCGCACATAATTTGGAGTTGTAGTTTTATACTAGAGAAGATTGTATATGATAATAGAATAAAATGAGTTGGTCTTATTCTCAATTTACTCTCAAAATATTTAGATACATTAAAGTCGAAAGGGTAAAGCCTATTTCAATAAAATAATAACATTTGTAAACGAAACGAATTTTGAGCAAGAGTAACTTCGTTTGGTAAGAGTGAGCACAGGAAGACCATTTTTCCTTTTCCACCCTTTTCCCTTTTATCACAATTTATTTCCTTCTCCCCTATTGTAAAGGTGGGCAACGCAGTTAAAAGGCATATAGTTTCGAATTTTCAGGGGCGAAGACGGCTTACTATCAATCTAATGAAAAAACACAACGCAAGGTCACTGTTCCTGTTAAGTAGATATTTTTTTTAATTTACATATTAGCGATGTCCATATTACTGCATTTTTATGTATCGCATTATGTTTTGCAATTGATAGCAATAAATATTCACAAATTTCAGCCAATTGCGACAATTGTTGTCCATTTGTCGAATGAACGTTAATAATAACTCGGGCGAGGGTTACTTTATCATGTTAATTTATAGGCTCATTATGTCCACTATTCAGTGATTAACGCTCTTAAACAGTAATTACAGTTTACACGTAAATATCTATATTACTTTAAATTTTTAGCGCTATTTTTTCGTCACCAACGAAATAGAAACATAAAATTTCGCTTTTTTTCATGATCAGGTTCTGCATTAAAAGCGTTTAATTTATAATAACTATGTTCTGCGGATTCACTAAATGATTTTTTTTAAATACCCTATGTTTATCCTTATTTATTTTACCTTCTCTCGTATACAAACTTTCACTAACCTGAACCTTTTTTACTTGATATATTTTTCATATCTGTTTTAAGTATTGCAAAATAAGAGTTTTTCCATAAACTTTATTCAATATTGAAAAAACTAAACTTATTTGAAACATATTATCAA
Source organism: Eurema hecabe (assembly GCA_026213755.1). Taxonomy (NCBI): domain Eukaryota; kingdom Metazoa; phylum Arthropoda; class Insecta; order Lepidoptera; family Pieridae; genus Terias; species Terias hecabe. The sequence continues at coordinate 5,722,235 of JADANM010006502.1, forward strand.
AAATATTACGGTTCAATGTTGCACAATAAAAGGTATAAACTACATATAACCTAATATTAAATTTAAGTACATCGCATCGTTATAATCAAATAATAAAATAATATCTCCCCTAGCGATCCTGTAAAACTATTCAAAAGGTATTGTAATATGTGAAATTTACCCAATAATGCCTCATTTGCAAAATTCGAATGATTTGGGAATAAATGTGGAAAATTGAAATGATTCACGGTTCATTAAAAAGGTCCCATAACTAATTTATCTGTAACAAAGCCTATAGTAATTGATGGTCAATTTTATAAATAGTCTAATAAATTTTTATGCCCATATATCGATACAGGATTATTGGCGCTTTGGCGATCAAATGAACTATGATATTAGCTACTAAGTTTTTAACATTAATTTAACGTCTAGGATTACCAAAAAACTTTGAATGCGTTGTTTACAACAATTACATACAAAATATCTAAAAAAACAACATTATTAAATTTAGTCAAGCGGTCGTAGAGTATATATTTGAGTATCAACAAACCCGACTTTGTTTAATAGTTTGAGATAAAAATTAATTTAAACTTTTTCTTTAATCATTATCTACATGAGGTAAAAAACGATAATTTATAGTTATAGCTTTTTGTGATATCACAAACCTTCCATAATTATTGTTATTTTAATATAGAAGATGAAAAATAATATCACCAAGTATTTTTAACTGCAAACTATAGACTAAATATTTAATAGCAAAATATATGTAGTGACTTTGAATACCCCTGTGTCTGGGGACAGAATGGACTTCAGTCTTGCCGGACGTTCCAGATTGCACGTAATCGGTTTAACGTCGCCATTTCTGGACTGTCTTCAATAATCTATATCATACATATAATGTTTGCTTTTACGTAGAGGATGCATTTTTAATAAGTATTTAATATCTTGGCATTAATTTGTAGAAAATAATATACGAATACCTTTAAGGTTGATGTTTTAGTCAACAATTGTAGTACCTACATAAATCTTTAAATGTAATATCTCAAGATCTAAATGACATACATTTTACTTAAGTACAGTAGTATCGGTGTAACAACCTAATTCGTGTGTCCAAAAGCTAGATTTAAATTTGTTTCCTACGTCATAGTAAAAAAATTCCAAGCAAATTTAGAAACCTTGCTGTGATACGCGAATAATTGGGCTTGATTTACGACGAGATCCAAGCGGCTCTACATCTACATAATCAAATGAGGCGGTAAGCCGCTACGCCAATATTCAGCAAACCAAAAAATTATGCATGAGACCATGTTATTCAATGAGGTGTACAAAATTCTTACACACCCTACATCTTTTTGAATATTTAAAGTGCCCGATGTCTCGCCCTCCTGAAATTCATTACTGCGCTCTGTAAAAACGCCACCCCTCTTTGTTTAAACACAAAATCACAATAAACTTGCTCGTGTAATGGGCTATGCATTTTGAGGAGACTGTAAAACTTCCGCTGAACATTTTATTTATTCTTTTAATCTACGGCGCTGCCCGTATTGTTTGCAGACTTGATTAACGATGCGTCAATTGTTTTATGTTACCGTTGGTTATGATATTATACTGCGCAACTTTAGTAAAAGTATTTGTTAACTGTATCTGCAAATAATTATTGAGTATACTTTTAATGTTCCTTATCTAAACCTGAGTTTGTAGTATTTCTTTAATTGAACTTTTCTGAACATATCCGCGAATTGTTTTATGTTACCGTTGGTTATGATACTATACTGCGCAACTTTTGTGAAAGTATTTGTTAACTGTATCTGCAAATAATTATCGAGTGTATTTTTAAAGTTCCTTATTTAAGCCTGAGTTTGTAGTATTTTTTAATTGAACTTTTCTGAACATATCCGCGAATATTCTATATTTGCTTAAATGTCTTTAATAATGTTATACCATCATAAATAGCGATAGAAATTGCGATCGCTGAAACTTTTCGCCCTTTATTAGCGAAGCCAACAACTATAACTAATCTAATTTCTTGTTGGATCATATCCTGAGGGGAACGTCTGAGAGGATCAAAGTTGTCTCTAACACAATTAGAGAGACAGATTAGTTTCGGTCAGGACCACTTTACCCGTTTTACCTGACCAAAGGTATTGCTATTAATTATATAATAAGTAACCTTAATAGTTCTTATGTAGGTAATTTCTGTGATTCAATCCTTATTTTTCTGTATACCGTATTTGTATATTACCTATTTCTCATTTCATACGTTAATGTAATGTTTCTATAATTCATCCATAGTAAATTTAAATAATATGATCTAAAGAGTTGTATATTTGTTTGAATGCGATGATTTTATGAAGTTGAGTAGTTTATTTAGCACGTAGAGTGCAACCAGTTTCTCCTTATTTTTGAGATACCATTCTATTAATTTATTTCTTTAATGTTCTAAATTCTACACTGTGACTTCGTCACTAATATTTCAAGTTATTTAAAAATGACTACACAATTTATCAAATTAGATTAAAACGATAAAATAAAATAATTTAATTAAAGAAAAACGTACGAATTAATTTCCTAAGGGATGAACAAAATTTTCCAAAAAATTAGATAGCTTATGACGCCATCATACGTCCACGTCTCCAGAGATCCCGTGTAGCCTGTAACTACATGCTTGTTAAGTCGTCTCATACATTATGAAGCTGCGTCAAATGTATCTCGCCTGCACGTACAGGCTGACCCGATAAGAGATATGGTTATGTAAGTACTGAATATTTTGTTATTACTGTAAGTAAGAATATTATATTTAAAGTTACAAGTACAGTATTTTTTTACTGAAATAAATATATCACAACTTTGCCATTTAAAGTATTGTAAAAAATACGACTAAATGTTCTTTTGAATGGTAAAGACCTTACAACTAAACCTATGTTATATTTATAGAAATACCATCATTAAGCTTCGATGCGAAGTGGTAGAAGGATAATCAGATTGTATTAATAGATATGGATTTGTGGACAAACTATCGGACAAAACAAAGAGAGTGCAAATCACAACAATAACGCCACTATGTGTTTACTGAACTGAATCGATTGCAACGATATACAAATTTAAATTCTAAGAACATATTTTAATAAATATAAAGCTCCCTGTATAGCAGGGTGGTTAGTAGGAGGTAAAATAAAGGCTTGCCGAATGTCGTATGTCGCGACCTTTTGGGATTTGCTCGCGGGTACATGTTTAACTTCAGGCGGAACTATCTCCAGTCCAATATTTACATGTCCTTACTGTTTAACTACATTTATCTAATGTTTCATTTAAAATTCTCGTTTCGCTCTCCTCGGATCAATGAGCGTTTTGTTTTAATTAAAGGTTGCTTTGTATAGAGATCTGTGAGTTTGTCTTATTTTGTAATTCATTTTGAAATTGTATGGTAAATTGAAGAGAGAAAGTATTATTGAACAATTTTTTAACAAGGATTATTTTTTGAATAAGCTTCGAACCAGAACGTGAAGTATAATTCTATATATCCCTTAATCAATTATAGATGTAAATTCATATATTATGCATGTTAATAAAAAAAAAATTAAAGTCTTTTTATACACATCCCCAGCACTTACAGATTTAACAATATCTAATGCATTATTTATTCAATTCTCCTTGGCAAACTTTTTATAACTGTATGTGTACAAAGAAAAGATGATTTGTCAAAATAAATTAAGCATAAGACATGCGGCGAGTCACAACCTTCTCAAATATTTACATTGGGGTTGCCCACATTTACAAATGATAGCAAAGCCACCATTTGCGGTACTAATGGTGGTAATATTATATATATAAAGAATACAAATACATAATTCAAGGTAATAATATTCCATAGTTGTAAAATTTTAATTTCTCATTATCTTATGCTGGATATTTGAAACTTACTTAATTTTTATTTTCATACATTTTTTTAAGATGAGTTTTTTCTAATATAATGAGCATGTGTAATATGGTATACATTTTTAAAACTATTTATCTTGTATCTCTTTCTTGTCCAATTTCGTTTTAAACTTTAGTTACAGAATGTGTTTTATCTGCGTAGAATATTTATTCGTTTTCTTTTTGTAGATTTAGCAGAAAACTTTTTCTTAAAGCCAAATATTCCGGTTTCGCGTACCGCGTAGCCAGTCGGGTCAAATCTCATGTGGCTACAAGCTAACAATCCATCATCGTCCCTGTATGGCTACCGTAACGCTTTCATAACACCACATACAAAGAATATTAAAGAAAAACGAAATCATGTTTGGGTACATTTGTTTGTTTGGACCGCGAATATATTTTGTCAGTTGCTTATAATAACTGTTTAGAATGATTGATGCATTTTTCCTTGATAATAACAATGTTCCGTAGTCTTAGCAAAACTCTCTATATAGTTCTGTAGTTACATCTACCATCAAACTAAATATCAAGAAAAAACTATATTTACACAAAGCAATTAAAGTAGTTAATAACCAACGTTTCATTATACTCGTAATGGCAGATACTATTTAATTAAAACTGTTCATTTTACGAAGCCTGGCTAATGTAATCTTGTAATCTTTCTAAATTGACTTCCACACAATAAGATTAATCCATAGTCTAGAAAATTCATAGCTCATGTCAGTGTTAAGTGTGTGGGCTTGTATCATCAAATCCGATCCCAAAGGAGTAAACGAAATTAAGTGTTCCATCCATAAGGAAGCAGCGAACTTAATATTCATTTATAACATCAAATTACGTTTTGTATAATGAATATTGTTAATATAATGTTAGTATCTTTGTTCTGTATCCTTTAGAAGAAAATAATACATCTTTGCTAACATTCTGTATCTATCGTCTAATAGTAGCTAATTATTTAGCTACTCATTAATTATAATACGTTTAGGTAAAACGTGTTAAATATCGCAATAAAAACAGGCAATTCAAAGATGTATAGACTTATAAGAATAATTTGTAAGTTCAAATAGCAGAGCAAGAATTTAAGAGTTGTATCGAAGTGACCTCTAGGGAAATTAATAATGGGGAGCTGAATTATATCACTAGCCTAGTTTCTTATATTGAAAGGGTACATTTCTATAAATAACAAATCAACGGCAATCGCATGTAACATAGTTTATATATTAAACTTTATACTGAAGTATTTTCTTATTATTGCCTAATCTTGTTATGAAAAACGGCCCAGTAGGTTCAATTGAAATTAAGAAATCCGGAATAAATTGTTAAACTGAACATGATGTTTTCGGTATTGGGATTTTTATAGAAGAGCTTGTGGTGGTTGAGACTCGTGTTGCTGTTGCGATATGATGTAGCACCTTCTGTATGGCTGAGATCAAATCTTATCCATAGTAACTAAGATATTTTGTGGACGAAAAGGAAGGAAAGTTAGACAGACTTATGTTAATTGTAACTCTTAAGCAACTGCAATATGTAGCCGCTTGCTAGGTTCTGCACCTCCACCACATGTTGGCAGTTCATGGTAGAGGACGCTACATAATGAGGAACACCGTAGTAACCATATCCCAATAATTTAGAAAATATAATGTAATTTAAATTTAAATAAAATATAATGCTTTTGCTTTCATCTAATATGACCCTAAGGTTCATTAGTTCTCCTGCTTTTAGTTTGAAATAAAAAGAGCATCACCATAATTAATAATGTATAAGAGCTGTCAAAACATCAATAATAATCATAACCATTGTGACCCCCTAACAGCGCAGGCAAATTCCGATAAACATTGGTAAAAGCTTTTAAAAATTACACTTCATTCATTCCGAGTATTCCTTTGTCGCTCCCTCACCGCACCGGCGTTTGGCTTAAAACCGCCCACCGTCATGAAGAAATATAAAGATTGGAATCTTTGTGAAATTCAAGTCTCCAGGGATAGCCGCGTCACAACGCTTCTGGATTACTGATTGATTATGCATTCGCGTCACGGGTGACGCGCCGGGGTGAAAACAATGTATGGCACTGGTATTTTTGCGATTTGCCACAGAATTCTAGGAATTATTGAAATGACGGTTTGATCAGAGGCTATTATATACTGTATACTTCAAGGCTTTTGTAGCAACAAAAATTATAAGTAATTTAAAATTATTGCTTTTTATCAGAAAACGTCATAATTACTAACTATTTTGTAAAACGTAATATTTTGTTGTTGTAAAGTTCGTTTCTATAAATTCTGTACTTTATTTTGTAAATTCATCTATAGGTACAACGCTACACAATAAGATTACCCTACTATTTACTAAATATGAACATTTTGTCTATCACAGCACTACAGAAACAACGCTATCTCAAGCGACATTTAAACCACAAACGATAAATCACTACCATAATTTCCCAAGAGTGGAGATTATTTTAGACTGCGAAGGTTAATTTTCAAATCAATTCCTCTCATTAACGAGTGACCCTTCTCATAAAGCCTTGACGCCCGCCCCAAGACATCCGATGTCCAGCCCGCGATGGCGACCGCAGATACCGGTATGTGCCCTGCAAATGCTCTGATAAACGCTACTGTTCCAACCCTCTGACCTAACGAGTTTAAATTTTGAAATTGAAGTGGGTTCCTAATAATATGTATTTGAATTGTTTATCTTAAATATTTGTATCGTCCCAAACTTGATATGATTGTAAAGGTAATAATTTAGCAAATTAATATAATCTTAGTTTGCAATAAAAAATAAATGCAAACAATTAATATTGAGTTTTTTCAGTAAGTATAATAATAATTACGGATTTATTTTATTTAACACGTTATTTTTCTGGATAAATAATTGCTTGTCATTAATGGGTTGTCATATTTTGAAATCTTTGATTTTTAAAATACCTATAACGTTTTTGTTTTACACTATTCATTAATGGCGGAATATTCCAACAATATAAATAGCTTAGTAAATCGAAATGAACGAAACATTAATCTATGTACGTGAAAAGTGTTGCCATACTGTTGATCTATAAAGATTTATATCTCTGTCCAAACAGCCAATTAAAAACCGAAATTCGAAGCGACAACTGTTTGTCTTGTTAGCAATATTTTTAATTGAGACAGACCCTGCGTGTGTGGGCAAACAATAGTTCTACGCGTCCACTTTACAATGACCTTTTCTGGTACCCTTTATTTTAAACTTTTATTGAGCGACCCAATATATTTGGTTCAGAATAAGCTGGTCGGTGTAGGGTGCATGTTTACCTAAGCCGAGCAAATAATTAAGAATGTTCAGTGGTTTTGTAAACACAATACGTCCAAGCGATTGCTGAGGGATCTTATTGTTTGTTTTCCAATGTGTTGTGGATTCTAGTTTATTAGTTTTTCTGTTTTGATAAATTAATAATGAAAGAATGTCTAAAACTAAACTCACTCACTATGAACTGCTCCCTATATTATAATTTGATATATATGTACACGTTACCGTTTTTTGTGAAAGGGAAAAGCAATAGCTAAATAAAATTGGGAACCGAAAATTCGGCCGCTTCCAATACCCAAAGCCTCCACTTATATTTTAAGAAAGCAATTCCACTTTAACCCCGTTTCTTTAAAAGTTATTCATTCCCTTATTAAGGCAATGTTTATTTTGTCCGGGGCACGATCGCCCGGGAGATTCTCGGGTCATTATCCGCGCGTAGCATGTGATCCGTGAAATTATTTCGTACTTTACACAATTCGGAAGCGTGCGTATGCGCCCTTGTGCTTAGGGTGACGTCGGAATAATGTAGATACGCCTTTATAATAAAATCAATAGTAAACTTAATTGGAAATTACATAAACTATTGTTATTGTTGTTAGTGGTGTTATACTTACAATGACCATGTGTATTTTGAATCAATAATAATTAAATATCTAATATTAGAAATTTTATTAAGTTACTCATAAAACAAGAAATAAAAATCTATTCCGTTAAAACATATTTGTGGATTTAGTTTGAGTTCAGTGTTATAAACTAAAGATAAGCGTTTTGCATTTATTGCGAAGATCCAAATCACGAGTTAATCCATAAAATTCTTTCCCCTCCCAACCAGTTCGCTTACGATTTCTATAAAATGAAGTTGTAATACAATACATCTGCTACAATGGCACCGGCACCATAATGCATTGTCACACAATCCGATTTCAATTTATAATTGTATCGTAATGGCATGTTTATCGAAACACCATCCGGATGCAATGGTGCACGGAGAGAGAGAATTAGATAGAACTTAGAGGTTAAATACGCCGTATAATCCTTTCTGTATCTAATTTATTAGTAAATTATTGTGTATTTAACGCTTTTTTTGAATTTTTATTTATATATATTATGATATTATGTGATATGTTTTTTATATTCAAGAAATAAAAACACGTCACTCGGTCCACAAATTTTATTTTGTTTAAGTTGTCAAATATGAGAAAATAAATCCATTTCAAAGTGTGAATTGTAACTACCTGTTCTAGTAATAATCACATAAAGAAACATTATATAAATTACTCCAAAAATCCTAAGTAGGTACCGCAGTGAAGAAACTGACTCTTACTTAGCTTTACTAAGTACTTTCTTCCCCTAAAAATCTTAAATATACCAAAGTGTACTTGAGGAAGCATGAGGTTCCACTTTGCTACCTATGTACTATCAATGGTACTATCTACATGTTAAGATTATGTATTTTTCTATAGCGAAACGATACGAATTTTTAAAGCATTCAATTCACGCTAAATCTCTTGAGCGTGTGTTAGAAAGAATTTCAATTTATCCACGCTCGCACGGCTACACCTGTCGTGGCTCGTTACAGCTTTCGCGATATTAATGATTTTCGCCACCTTTCCCCTTATTCATTCACTTATAAACAAGATTTTACATTGCGATGGGTTTATTTATCAGAATAACAAGATTGCTCGAGGCGTGATGCGTTATTATAATTAAGGGAAAGAAATCTTTGTATTTAAAGTAAGTAATAGATATGCTTATGTTACGTCGCATTAGATACATTTCGATTCCTATTAGGTACCTACTGCTAACTTGTCAATATGAAATGTATTAGATTTAACCGAACAACACATACAAACACTGGTAACATAAACCAAAATAATCGATGTTCTAGAAATATAGAGCAAACGGGTAACAGTTGTTACAGCTCCTAGTTAAAAATATATCAAAATGTTCAAATCACGATTTAAGGTAAGCAATATTTCATCAACAACAATGCCGCTAACCCTAACGTTATAAACGTCTTTTTTCGCCGTACATTGAACACCAATGGAAACACAAAGGCATTTCAATTGAGTTTATTGCTTGTCAAATCTTCACACTTGTTACATTGTAGTGGTCGCGTCTCTGATAATTGTTTTAACACATGCTATGAAAGGGGTGAATTGGAGAAATACGATTGTAATTCTATATTGCACATTTAATAGTCTAACAATGTGGACCGTATGTGGACCCATTGTACGGGTCTTTTTCCACCGCAATATTAAGGTAAAATGGTTACCTCTACAGCTAATAACTTCAACAACAAACTACACCAAAGCACGCTTAATAATAAGATTATATTTAATCAAATTAAAAAAATTAAATCCAAAAAATACTCTTATGTTATCCAAAAGATACTCTTTATGTTTAGCTTTTCGGTGGTTTGTGGTGAAGTAAAACTGATTTCGATATAATCGTGACGAAAACGGATAAATCCATTAAAAACATTCTTTCGTTGTCTGTGGTTTATCCATAAGGCCAAAAGTACCTACTTTATCGACGTGGGTCATACAAAAAGACTTTTAATTCCATACCATTCCTTTCTCAATATACACTTTATACCAACTAGTGCAATGGACCATTTTAAAATGGAATATGATATAACAAGAATATTTTCTACGTAAAGTAATGTTCTGCATAACCTATAAACATCTCCATTTTAAAGTCAGACGGGTCGGGTTGCTTAAAAGTGCTAAGCCGTGTCGAGACCTGGCTATTCCCCGGGATACGCCACTTATCCATCAATATCTTCGCATACGACGTACTTACCCTAAGAAGCTACGGATAGTTTGTATTCAGGAATAGTGAAAATGTATTTTCATTGTTTTCGTGCTTTAGAGAAACGAAAATTTTAACTTTATTTTAACCGCATGCTCATATATAATCATTCTTCATTATGCAATACGTATATAGTGAGGTTGGAAAAAAGAATACTGAAGTCTCAAAAGCTATTCAATTACTCGTTTAACAGAAACTACAATTCAAAATTGAAACCGTAGTTATTCTTTTAGCAAAGTCCGAATTAATCATTTAGGTATTTTAAACCCATTTAAAGATAGTTAGTCGATATTGTGTTTTGCTCTTGAATTTAAGTTCTCGATTCATAATTGTTGTTATATTGAACCTCAACGTTTACTTAATGAACACATCTTTGTATGTTTCAAACGTTACAAGTATCCCCATTGCACATGATATAACGTAGTAAATAAGTATCAAATGTAAATTCAATTGTTTGATAAACAATATAGCAACGTTACCAATAACCAATTTCGTATTCAATCAGCATCACTACACTCTAGGGATGACTTTATTAACAAACGTTCGTCCTACATAAAATGGCAATTACGTCACCTACGAACGATAGTCAAAATTACCTATTGCCACTTTTTTCCGTCTAAATCCCAGTAGGCACCGAAAAGTGAGTGGGAGTGGTCGAGCGAAAGAGAAATCTTCTCATTGGACGGTGAAAATACGCCCAGTCGCAAAACAAAAAGAAACATTTCAATGTAGCAACCTCGTCCCCGAGCGCTGCTCTAAACAGAGCGTTGAGAATTCATCTTTCTCTTTCTTAAGCCGTTTGTTATATTTCAGGACGGTGCAAGCGGAAAGCAGGTTCATATCGAAGTCCCGAGAGATTAATCCGCGCCATCTGTTGACAAATTGAGAAACTATTATAAAGGTAGAGCTTTACAAGATGGCGTCTAGTTCCACGTGCGACACTAAATCTCTGAATTTCAGGTGTTTAAATTAATGAAAGTTTGGGTAAAGCCAAGTTTGGTTTTTTAATAAACAGGTATTTTACTTTCGCTATTAGTAATGTTTTTATGTTGTATAAAGTTGTTATGTTACTTATGTGTTTACTTCTAATATGCGTTTGATTTTGAAACGATTGAAAATGTGAAGAAAGAAAAAGCAAAATAATATAATATGTCTTTCAAACTCAAAATGTTTTTTTTACTCTACGATAGCTTGTTAGCTTTTGGTAACTATGTAAAAATATGTATAATGTATATATAAATAATAAATTATTTATAACTTAGAAAGTTTTATCGATCCAGCACATGTCTCTCTATACAATTATATGACATAACACAAAATATTATACCTATCTCTCATTATATAATAAAATCATAAAATAAAACAGAATTACTCGTATCTCTTTGATACAAAAGACGCGGTCTTTAAAATAATGCCGCATGAAATCGATCTTTTTAAGGAGCTTACCAATTTTATAAGAGAGGTTTAACGGAGCGTAGAAAGCTATTCTTAGGGCTTATCTTTCTGTAGGCATTTTATACATCCAAAAGTGGTATTGAGTAATCTTTTTATTTATTATGATAGTAAAGAATATATACATAAATGTCCAATCAGTTGATGGAATATCTTTTGAATACCCAGTTTATTTTAATAAGTAAAGTTTTTAAGATATTTTTTATTAAACACCACTTCGTCAAATATATTTACAAAGTTATTTTTTACCTAATGTTATTTTACTGTATTAACCAGTATAAGAGCTGACATTGTAGCTTCCAAACTTTTATGATTCACGATATAATAATTTTTATCAAAATTCAGGTCTAGAGAGAACTTCGACTTCTCACACAATACATAATGCATCTATTTTAAAACTTAAAAAAAAACTGTAGTTTAACAAAATGAATAAACTAGAAAGTTACGGGTAAAGCATTGACTAAAGAAAGGATAATTAAAATTCTGACTACATTTAAAACCATTTGATTCGTTTCCAACTGACGCTCTGAAAATTAGACACCCTAGAAGCTACAAAAATGATCACACATTACGCGGCAAAATTGCGTCGTAAGTAATGCTATATCGGTAATAGGTAATTAGCCGAAATCCCATAATCGGTCAGGATAGAAAATCGGCCACTCGGGCGCTATTAGCGGGGCGCGATTAGAGCTATAAAACTCGATGCGATCTTGATAAGGGATGCGCCGAAACCGCTAACGGGTAGCGTGTGATGAATCAATGTGGTTTTGTGTCGAGACATGTGTTTAGGAAAAACCTTAAACAGCCACGATACGCAGGCTTGCGCTCGGAACGAAATGTGGTCCATATATCGATACTTACATAGATTTTGTTGACGACCCAAGGGGTATATGTAGTATAGACGCACGAAGCGAAGATTTTAGACTTTACATTACTTTGGAGTGAGTAAAATATTACCTTTAGATATTTATTAAAACCCAGTAATAATATGCCATTGTTAGAAGGACTTAAAATAGGCAGCCCTTTACCTCATTTAGCGTGTTCATTTGTGAATTCCAAATTTTTCCCAAACTGTACTTTTTGAAACTTTCTGCCAGTTGGCATCCCATCGAGGCGTCAGTTAGCGAAATTCAAGCCCAGGTGTAAATTTAAACTCAGTTTAATATACGTCTATGCATATTCAAATAGTTTGCTTCGTTTGCAGGATTCAGGTATATTGCTTTACACGATATGCCACTCACTGATAGCAGAAAAATATAAAAATGTTTTGTTTAATTAAATCCCAACTGTATGAAAAGCTTTTCAGGTTGATTTATTTTAGAACAATAAGAATAAAGATATAATGATAAGTATTTTCTGAGTTTATTTGTATGCTTAAAGGTGGTAAAGCCGTTTTGTGGTAAAGGTGGTAAGCTACTGTCGTAAGGTTAAATATAGCCAGCTCGCACCTGAGTGGTACTACCTCCGGTGACAGAAAACCGGCCTTAGGTAACGGTATCCTTTCATCCCTTGTATCACAGATCTCAATAAAAATACCTATATAATTCATCATATAATTTTTAAGACCAATTTGTATATAAATATGTAAATATGATGTTAGAATATCCATGGTTACAAACGGTTACAATTAAGTCAGGGCCCGCAACGGCGGAGTTCAACTGTTTTTCCCTCGTAATTCTATTACATTATTAACTTACACCGTAGCGAGGAACAGAGGTGTTTCAATATCGATAAAATTATTTAACACCAATCTAAACTACTATTGGGTTGAAGGTCAATCGATTAAGTTTCTTATCTTTAAAAAATAAAAATGTATGTGACCCTTCAATAATGTTTTATTAAAAAAACATAATGATACTTTTTCTGTTAATTGTGACCTTATATTTTATCTAAATTAACATGTAACCCAATAAAGAAACTAATACGTTCTCACTGAACGTATTTCTTACATACATTTTTTCTTTAGTGTACTTACCCTAAAAGTAGTCAATAATAGTTATTATCATTTTTAATTTACCTTTGTCTTATAATTATTCTTACAAAAAATTCGCCACGTTATCGACAAATACGATATCGATAGAAGACATCCTTACGAAATCTGCGGCTGACGGCACCCGACAAATATCTTGAGCTGAGAACTTTTAATACTTTAACTCAACACTCACTCAATTTCGCTTAACGCCTTCGCTCGTTGACACGGCTATACGGCTACACGATATTGCTTTGTAACTTAACTGCGATGTATTACTTGGATTGTTCACTTTGGAACAACTTTAAATTAAAACTTTGTAAGAGAATGTTGCTTATCCAAAGTAGACAGCGAGAACTGTTTAAACAATAAAAGTCTCTATTTATCATGTCGTGCTTTCAGGCAAGAAAGCGTGTTTTACGGAAATCGAAAACTATCGAAGTCAATTGGTATATGATTGTTGGATAGACAAGACATAATCCACACTTCTTCCTTTCCCGCACATAAATCAAATATAAGACAGTCCTGAACCTTACTAGATAATTTAAAGCAAGGAACGGGTGACCGTAAACTGTGCTATATTGAAGTTTATTCCCAATTAAACGTTACAGTGCCATCGTAATCAACAAGTGTCGCTATCAAAACACCAACTAACCGAATAAACAGCGGTTCCAAGTACAGTCGCAATAATAAAACAAAACGTAAAACGCGTAAGAAAGTCGTCGAAGGGGGCGGGCGGGGCGGGCGGGGTGGCCGACAATAGGTGTAGAGATAACTTTCCTTCCATACTAGAGTCAATACCGACCCAAGGGAGTTTTACCCTCGAGGCTCGGTCGCTTGGGAAAACTAGACCCTACAATATAGAAAAGGACGGGCATACCGGCCGCTGACGGGTGTAAACGGTGCATCGATGTACTTATGTATTAATAATATATAAAGGAAAAATGCCGAGGACGTGCGCCGAGTGATATGTTGCGACTGTTAGCGCGAGCGGGATGGATGACATCAATTTGTCGTGTCGTGATGGGGTTTTATTTTGTTTCTGCGTTTACTATATTTTTTCTTTCGAATTTTAAATCGAATAGTTTTTTTTTTCAATTAGAAAAGTTTGAATAAAGCTTTTTCTAATTTTATTGATATCAATAATATTATTCACGTATTGACTGTCACATGTTACATATTTATAGCCGACTAATTAATTATTTAATACTGTTAAATGAGTATTACAATTAGTTTTTTTAATGATTTGAAAAGGATTAAACATAAATAAACCTTTCACTGCCATGGCTACATTATTGAAAGCAAATTGCAAAAACATATTTCTTGTATAATAATAACAACGTTCATACATCGGTAACCCGAGTCGATCGCAAAAGCGATTTAGGGTAAGTGCAGACCGGACGCTAATTTAGTAATGCGCCGTGTCGCGCGACCGCCACGCGACAGATTGACAGCATGCGTCTAGTACAATTTGTTCACTTTGCTAGTTTTGTATTGCAATTCAATATGAAGTACATACATAAAAATAATTGGATGTATTAAAGAATTAAACTTTAATATAAAATGTCACATGTCTAGCGGACTCAATATTTCTATCTAATAAAAATAGAAAAATACGTTTTCTATTTTATTATTTGATTAATAGGGAATTAAAGTTATATTTAAGTAAAAAAACAACAATAAATTATTTTAGATAAAAATAAATCAACTACCCAATTATACGTAACGAATATGACGTTTAAACTAAAATTTCATAAGCACTGTTTTCTCACGCTCAATCTGAAAGAAAGAAGGGTTACTTCATATTTCACTGCAGTCGCGCCTTCGTATTTGTATAAAATATTTGTAAGTGTCATATGACATCTCGTGTAGTAGCAGATTATGTCAGCGAGTGGAGTGAGGCGACACGCGCCACGCGCGGCGCACGCGCCGACAAACTGCCGCCACTGAACACTCATTTGGATTATTGCACCGTAATCGAGTTACACAATCCTGCCTTACTAGACAGTTAATCTGCTAACACGAATTCTATGCACGTGTTGTCAAATTAATGTAGCTGATAGACTTTTAAGCTAAAAGCTTCTGTGTGTCCATTTCAAATATGCTACCGGGGGTAGGTCTCTTTCGCAGGAGACCGACTGGGTGGGTACCCCCACAGTGCCAGACATTCTACCGCCTGAGCAGTGATATGTAAATGTCACTGTGCTCCGGTCTGAAGGGCACTGTAGCCAGCGTGATTACTGGGCCAATGAGTCTCAACATCTGATGACTCAAAGTGGGGAGCGTCGGTGTAGTGCACCCTGCCCGGAGTTGGGCTTTATAGCAAAGTTCCGGGTAGCACTGCATTGGCTATGGGCTGGCGTTACTCTTACCATCAGGAGTGCGTCCAGCTCGTCTCCCCTCTTCATAGTATAAAAAAAAAAATGCTAATAGTCAAATACACATAGCTCTATTAGAGGCTAATAACGAATGCGACACTTAGGCTAGTATTAGCTAATAACATTACCTTTTGTTGAGATCGCTGACTGAACACCCCTTGAAATTATATTTTCATAATTAATTTACATTTAACAAAGACACCTACGAAACGGGCATTCACTATTTTAATGTTAATTCTGAAGTAATACAATCCCCATTCTTCACTGACACAATTAGGAGCAGCGATAAACCCATGCATTATCTAGTCAGGAACAACAATAGAAAATATTACCCTTCGAGGACAAAAATTGTTAGTATAATATTACAAGTGGGGTGCTAACGGTAGCATGTGCGAAATCACAATGCTTTAAACTATTTGAGTTGATGTTTTGTTCATAATAAAGTATGATGGATGGATGCGTCCAGTGTGTAATAGCCCTTATAATTTATTTTAAAACAAAGCTATTGACTTACATCTATATATTTTCTGTTAATTTTTCGGTTTTATTAAATAGAAGTCAAATCGTCAGCCTTCACTTATAATTAAATGCCAAAGAAAGACAATAAAACAAAGGTATTATTTGTATAATAATATGTACTTATATTCTTTACGCCGGGTTACAATGTACAAGTCTTATTTGTTACACAACAGTATTATATAATAATAGTTCACTACATTCTTCATATTTCGTGAGATTTCCACTAAATTCAGCATCGGTATATTTCGAAGTTCGGTAAACGGAGACATTTTTATTTTCGTATACATTTCGTAACATTTCTAAAGGAATAATTTATTTTCGTTTCGTTGTATATTGATAAGACATTCCCATAGAAATTTCGCTTAAATACAGGATATGTTTTGTTTCAAGATATGATTCATATTCGAATTAATATTTACATTTAGAATACAAGTCTAATTTCGTAACTTAGAAACGATGAAAACTAGAATTGAGTGATTAGAGTTACATACATATTTATACACCAGTACTTACAATAAATATATCACAGATTTTACAAAATAAACGTGACATAGACAATTCAGTATGACTCCAATTTTGAGGTAGAGAAACTATACATAAATAATGAAATGGGAACCTAATAAATAATTAATAAATTATGTACCATTTATTACTGGAAAAATGAGTTCACATTTCATTAAAATTTTGCACAAAAAGTGAGCCGATTACAGATAGATAGACTAATATGTACAAGATAATTACATCATATATACAATACGATAACTTCAACATTGGTTCGTGGAAATTATTGAGCAAAACATTTTCAAACCTGCACGTGTACAGGTACATGAGAACTTAATTAAATAACAATAAATAAATCGCTTATAACCGTAATTAAAAAAATATATACGTATAAATAAAGAAATATTAAAAAAATGTCCTTCTTTAAGTCGATAGAATATGTTAAATAATGCTTGATAACTATTAGCACTCATAAGCGGCGGCGGGCGCGTTTTACCGTACTCTTGCTAATATTATAAATACAACAAATTGTGAGTTTTGTTTCTTTTTACACAAGAATTAGTTTACCTGACATTAGAAATGCAGGTAAGTTAAACCTTGAATTAGCATATACGATATTTTTTGTAACGGTATTCCCAAGTTTTCGCGTTCTTACGTCACACAAGCGATTTCTTAGTACAGTTTTAGCGCCCGCTACCGCAGCCGTGCGTTCTTCAAACATTATACAGTGTGCTACAAAACAAGTGTCCGATCCGAAAACCTCTTACTATATACCGGTAGTAGGTCCTTATATTGCTATAGTTTTTAAATAATAACATTATTTATTTTTCAAACAAAATAATTAGACTAAGTAAAATTTAAAACTTACATGGCAACACCGTATCGCTTTAGGGCTAGCTATAGGGTCTATAGGGCCTACGCACCGTACGTGAGTTGCCAGCGTTTGTGTATTTCCTTGAAATTGTGTAAAATTTAGATACATCTTTAAGACTTTATTGCATTATTATTTTTAGATATAGATTTTTTTTAATTTTATTCGAAAAGTTTTTTAATAAAGAATCAGACATATGTTTTGTAACACACTATTTGTATAACTAAATGACGATTTAGTACCATAAAATGAGTAGTATAAAACAGTAAAGTGTATAGGGTGTTGTGGTAGTACCTAGTGTGGCACGTTACTTGGAGGCGAGCGGCGCGGTCTGCGCGTACTGCTGCGCGCTGCACGTGGGCAGCGAGAACGGGTTGACGCTGAACGGCGAC
The DNA here is from genome assembly GCA_026213755.1 of Eurema hecabe. Lineage (NCBI taxonomy): Eukaryota > Metazoa > Arthropoda > Insecta > Lepidoptera > Pieridae > Terias > Terias hecabe. The sequence continues at coordinate 5,740,310 of JADANM010006502.1, forward strand.
GACACCAGCCCGCTCATTCCTGTTTGCACCGTTAGTATTAGCTATCAACTTAGTTATCGTTAACACATTTTTTCATTTTAATCAACATACGACGATCAATATACCTTGTAAAAAATTGAAAAATTGATCAATAAACTTGTAACAATATAAATATATTGAGTCCCTAAAATATTTTTCAAGATCATAAAAAATCGAATTTGTATTTAATTAAGCTACATATAAATTTACGACGAGACGGCAATTGT
>JADANM010006502.1:5740654-5784685 GCA_026213755.1 Eurema hecabe
ACAATTGCCGTCTCGTCGTAAATTTATATGTAGCTTAATTAAATACAAATTCGATTTTTTATGATCTTGAAAAATATTTTAGGGACTCAATATATTTATACATATTGTTACAAGTTAGCATTTTTTACAAGGTATATTGATCGTCGTATGTTGATTAAAATGAAAAAATGTGTTAACGATAACTAAGTTGATAGCTAATACTAACGGTGCAAACAGGAATGAGCGGTCTGGTGTCGTCGCCGTTCAGCGTCAACCCGTTCTCGCTGCCCACGTGCAGCGCGCAGCAGTACGCGCAGACCGCGCCGCTCGCCTCCAAGTAACGTGCCACACTAGGTACTACCACAACACCCTGCACACTTTACTGTTTTATTCTACTCATTTTGTTGTACTAAATCGTCATTTAGTTATACTAATAGTGTGCTACAAAACATGTGTCTGATTCTTTATTTAAAAACCTTTTCGAATAAAATTAAAAAAAAAATCTATATCTAAAAATAATAATGCAATAAAGTTTTAAAGATGTATCTAGTGAAAGTCAGCGTTTGTTAATTTCGGATTTTAAAGGAAACGCTGGCAACTGACGTACGGTGCGTAGGCCCTATAGACCTTATAGCTAGCCCTAAAGCGATACGGTGTTGCCATGTAAGTTTTAAATTTTACTTAGTCTAATTATTTTGTTTGAAAAATAAATAATGTTATTATTTAAAAACTATAGCAATATAAGGACCCACTACCGGTATATAGTCATAGGTTTTCGGACCGGACACTTGTTTTGCAACACACTGTATAATGATTGAAAAACGTACGGCGGTAGCGGGCGCTAAAACTGTACTAAGAAATCGCTTGTGTGACGTAAGAACGCGAAAACTTTGCAATACCGTTACAAAAAATATCGTATGTGCTGATTCAAGGTTTAATTTACCTGCATTTATAATGTCAGCTAAATTAATTATTGTGTAAAAAATAAAACAAAGCTCACAATTTGTTGTATTTATAATATTAGCAAGAGTACGGTAAAACGCGCCCGCCGCCGCTTATGAGTGCTAAGAGTGATCAAGCATCATTGAACATATTCTATCGACTTACGAGAAGGACATTTTTTTTATTATTTCTCTATTTAATTACGGTTATAAGCGATTTATTTATTGTTATTTAACTAAGTTATCATGTACCTGTTCACGTGCAGGTTTGAAAATGTTTTGCTCAATAATTTCCACGAACCAATGTTAAACTTATCGTATTGTATATATGATGTAATTATCTTGTACATATTAGTCTATTTGTAATCGGCTCACTTTTTATGCAAAATTTTTAATGAAATGTGAACTCGTTTTTTCAGTAATAAATGGTACATAATTTATTAATTATTTATTAGGTTCCCATTTCATTATTTATGTATAGTTTTTCTACCTCAAAATTGGAGTCATACTGAATTGTCTATGTCACGTTTATTTTGTAAAATCTGTGATATATTTATTGTAAGTACTGGTGTATAAATATGTATGTAACTCTAATCACTCAATTCTAGTTTTCATCGTTTCTAAGTTACGAAATTAGACTTGTATTCTAAATGTAAATATTAATTCGAATATGAATCATATCTTGAAACAAAACATATCCTGTATTTAAGCGAAATTTCTATGGGAATGTCTTATCAATATACAACGAAACGAAAATAAATTATTCCTTTAGAAATGTTACGAAATGTATACGAAAATAAAAATGTCTCCGTTTACCGAACTTCGAAATATACCGATGCTGAATTTAGTGGAAATCTCACGAAATATGAAGAATGTAGTGAACTATTATAATATAATACTGTTGTGTAACAAATAAGACTTGTACATTGTAACCGGACGTAAAGAATATAAGTACATATTATTATACAAATAATACCTTTGTTTCATTGTGTTTCTTTGGCATTTAATTATAAGTGAAGGCTGAAGATTTGACTTCTATTTAATAGAACCGAAAAATTAACAGAAAATATATAGATGTAAGTCAATAGCTTTGTTTTAAAATAAATTATAAGGGCTATTACACACTGGACGCATCCATCCATCATACTTTATTATTAACAAAACATCAACTCAAATAGTTTAAAGCATTGTGATTTCGCACATGCTACCGTTAGCACCCCACTTGTAATATTATACTAACAATTTTTGTCCTCGAAGGGTAATATTTTCTATTGTTGTTCCTGACTAGATAATGCATGGGTTTATCGCTGCTCCTAATTGTGTCAGTGAAGAATAGGGATTGTATTACTTCAGAATTAACATTAAAATAGTGAATGCCCGTTTCGTAGGTGTCTTTGTTAAATGTAAATTAATTATGAAAATATAATTTCAAGGGGTGTTCAGTCAGCGATCTCAACAAAAGGTAATGTTATTAGCTAATACTATACTAAGTGTCGCATTCGTTATTAGCCTCTAATAGAGCTATGTGTATTTGACAATTAGCATATTTGAAATGGACACACAGAAGCTTTAAGCTTAAAAGTCTATCAGCTACATTAATTTGACAACACGTGCATAGAATTCGTGTTAGCAGATTAACTGTCTAGTAAGGCAGGATTGTGTAACTCGATTACGGTGCAATAATCCAAATGAGTGTTCAGTGGCGGCAGTTTGTCGGCGCGTGCGCCGCGCGTGGCGCGTGTCGCCTCACTCCACTCGCTGACATAATCTGCGCTACACGAGAGGTCATATGACACTTACAAATATGGTATACAAATATGAAGGCGCGACTGCATTGAAATATGAAGTAACCCTTCTTTCTTTCAGATTGAGCGTGAGAAAACAGTGCTTATGAAATTTTAGTTTAAACGTCATATTCGTTACGTATAATTGTTTAGTTGATGTATTTTTATCTAAAATAATTTATTATTGTTTTTTTACCTAAATATAACTTTAATTCCCTATTAATCAATTAATAAAATAGAAAACGTATTTTTCTATTTTTTATTAGATAGAAATATTGAGTCCGCTAGACATGTGACATTTTATATTAAAGTTTAATTCTTTAATACATCCAATTATTTTTATGTATGTACTTCATATTGAATTGCAATACAAAACTAGCAAAGTGAACAAATTGTACTAGACGCATGCTGTCAATCTGTCGCGTGGCGGTCGCGCGACACGGCGCATTACTAAATTAGCGTCCGGTCTGCACTTACCCTAAATCGCTTTTGCGATCGACTCGGGTTACCGATGTATGAACGTTGTTATTATTATACAAGAAATATGTTTTTGCAATTTGCTTTCAATAATGTAGCCATGGCAGTAAAAGGTTTATGTTTAACTCTTTTCAAATCATTAAAAAAAACTAATTGTAATACTCATTTAACAGTATTAAATAATGAGGCCATAAATATGTAACATGTGAAAGTGAATACGTGAATAATTTTATTGGTATCAATAAAATTAGAAAAAGCTTTTTTCAAACTTTTGTAATTCAAAAAAAACTATTCGATTTAAAATTCGAAAGAAAAAATATAGTAAACGCAGAAACAAAATAAAACCCCATCACGACACGACAAATTGATGTCATCCATCCCGCTCGCGCTAACAGTCGCAACATATCACTCGGCGCACGTCCTCGGCATTTTTCCTTTATATATTATTAATACATAAGTACATCGATGCACCGTTTACACCCGTCAGCGGCCGGTATGCCCGTCCTTTTCTATATTGTAGGGTCTAGTTTTCCCAAGCGACCGAGCCTCGAGGGTAAAACTCCCTTGGGTCGGTATTGACTCTAGTATGGAAGGAAAGTTATCTCTACACCTATTGTCGGCCACCCCGCCCGCCCCGCCCGCCCCCTTCGACGACTTTCTTACGCGTTTTACGTTTTGTTTTATTATTGCGACTGTACTTGGAACCGCTGTTTATTCGGTTAGTTGGTGTTTTGATAGCGACACTTGTTGATTACGATGGCACTGTAACGTTTAATTGGGAATAAACTTCAATATAGCACAGTTTACGGTCACCCGTTCCTTGCTTTAAATTATCTAGTAAGGTTCAGGACTGTCTTATATTTGATTTATGTGCGGGAAAGGAAGAAGTGTGGATTATGTCTTGTCTATCCAACAATCATATACCAATTGACTTCGATAGTTTTCGATTTCCGTAAAACACGCTTTCTTGCCTGAAAGCACGACATGATAAATAGAGACTTTTATTGTTTAAACAGTTCTCGCTGTCTACTTTGGATAAGCAACATTCTCTTACAAAGTTTTAATTTAAAGTTGTTCCAAAGTGAACAATCCAAGTAATACATCGCAGTTAAGTTACAAAGCAATATCGTGTAGCCGTATAGCCGTGTCAACGAGCGAAGGCGTTAAGCGAAATTGAGTGAGTGTTGAGTTAAAGTATTAAAAGTTCTCAGCTCAAGATATTTGTCGGGTGCCGTCAGCCGCAGATTTCGTAAGGATGTCTTCTATCGATATCGTATTTGTCGATAACGTGGCGATTCTTTTTGTAAGAATAATTAATTATAAGACAAAGGTAAATTAAAAATGATAATAACTATATTGACTACTTTTAGGGTAAGTATCTACACTAAAGAAAAAATGTATGTAAGAAATACGTTCAGTGAGAACGGATTAGTTTCTTTATTGGGTTACACGTGAATATAAAAGGATTTAGATAAAATATAACGTCTTATGAACAGAAAAGTTATCATTATGTTTTTTTAAATAAAACATTATTGAAGGGTCACACACATTTTTATAGATAAGAACCTTAATCGATTGAACTTTATCAACCCAAAAGTAGTTTCGTTTCGTGTTAAATAATTTTATCGATATTGAAACACCTCTGTTCCTCGCTACGGTGTAAGTTAATAATGTAATAGAATTACGAGGGAAAAACAGTTGAACTCCGCCGTTGCGGGCCCTGACTTAATTGTAACCGTTTGTAACCATGGATATTCCAACATCATATTTACATATTTATATACAAATTGGTCTTAAAAATTATATGATAAATTATATAGGTATTTTTATTGAGATCTGTGATAGAAGGGATGAAAGGATACCGTTACCTAAGGCCGGTTTTCTGTCACCGGAGGTAGTACCACTCAGGTGCGAGCTGGCTATATTTAACCTTACGACAGTAGCTTACCACCTTTACCACAAAACGGCTTTACCACCTTTAAGCATACAAATAAACTCAGAAAATACTTATCATTATATCTTTATTCTTATTGTTCTAAAATAAATCAACCTGAAAAGCTTTTCATACAGTTGGGATTTAATTAAACAAAACATTTTTATATTTTTCTGCTATCAGTGAGTGGCATATCGTGTAAAGCAATATACCTGAATCCTGCAAACGAAGCAAACTATTTGAATATGCATAGACGTATATTAAACTGAGTTTAAATTTACACCTGGGCTTGAATTTCGCTAACTGACGCCTCGATGGGATGCCAACTGGCAGAAAGTTTCAAAAAGTACAGTTTGGGAAAAATTTGGAATTCACAAATGAACACGCTAAATGAGGTAAAGGGCTGCCTATTTTAAGTCCTTCTAACAATGGCATATTATTACTGGGTTTTAATAAATATCTAAAGGTAATATTTTACTCACTCCAAAGTAATGTAAAGTCTAAAATCTTCGCTTCGTGCGTCTATACTACATATACCCCTTGGGTCGTCAACAAAATCTATGTAAGTATCGATATATGGACCACATTTCGTTCCGAGCGCAAGCCTGCGTATCGTGGCTGTTTAAGGTTTTTCCTAAACACATGTCTCGACACAAAACCACATTGATTCATCACACGCTACCCGTTAGCGGTTTCGGCGCATCCCTTATCAAGATCGCATCGAGTTTTATAGCTCTAATCGCGCCCCGCTAATAGCGCCCGAGTGGCCGATTTTCTATCCTGACCGATTATGGGATTTCGGCTAATTACCTATTACCGATATAGCATTACTTACGACGCAATTTTGCCGCGTAATGTGTGATCATTTTTGTAGCTTCTAGGGTGTCTAATTTTCAGAGCGTCAGTTGGAAACGAATCAAATGGTTTTAAATGTAGTCAGAATTTTAATTATCCTTTCTTTAGTCAATGCTTTACCCGTAACTTTCTAGTTTATTCATTTTGTTAAACTACAGTTTTTTTTTAAGTTTTAAAATAGATGCATTATGTATTGTGTGAGAAGTCGAAGTTCTCTCTAGACCTGAATTTTGATAAAAATTATTATATCGTGAATCATAAAAGTTTGGAAGCTACAATGTCAGCTCTTATACTGGTTAATACAGTAAAATAACATTAGGTAAAAAATAACTTTGTAAATATATTTGACGAAGTGGTGTTTAATAAAAAATATCTTAAAAACTTTACTTATTAAAATAAACTGGGTATTCAAAAGATATTCCATCAACTGATTGGACATTTATGTATATATTCTTTACTATCATAATAAATAAAAAGATTACTCAATACCACTTTTGGATGTATAAAATGCCTACAGAAAGATAAGCCCTAAGAATAGCTTTCTACGCTCCGTTAAACCTCTCTTATAAAATTGGTAAGCTCCTTAAAAAGATCGATTTCATGCGGCATTATTTTAAAGACCGCGTCTTTTGTATCAAAGAGATACGAGTAATTCTGTTTTATTTTATGATTTTATTATATAATGAGAGATAGGTATAATATTTTGTGTTATGTCATATAATTGTATAGAGAGACATGTGCTGGATCGATAAAACTTTCTAAGTTATAAATAATTTATTATTTATATATACATTATACATATTTTTACATAGTTACCAAAAGCTAACAAGCTATCGTAGAGTAAAAAAAACATTTTGAGTTTGAAAGACATATTATATTATTTTGCTTTTTCTTTCTTCACATTTTCAATCGTTTCAAAATCAAACGCATATTAGAAGTAAACACATAAGTAACATAACAACTTTATACAACATAAAAACATTACTAATAGCGAAAGTAAAATACCTGTTTATTAAAAAACCAAACTTGGCTTTACCCAAACTTTCATTAATTTAAACACCTGAAATTCAGAGATTTAGTGTCGCACGTGGAACTAGACGCCATCTTGTAAAGCTCTACCTTTATAATAGTTTCTCAATTTGTCAACAGATGGCGCGGATTAATCTCTCGGGACTTCGATATGAACCTGCTTTCCGCTTGCACCGTCCTGAAATATAACAAACGGCTTAAGAAAGAGAAAGATGAATTCTCAACGCTCTGTTTAGAGCAGCGCTCGGGGACGAGGTTGCTACATTGAAATGTTTCTTTTTGTTTTGCGACTGGGCGTATTTTCACCGTCCAATGAGAAGATTTCTCTTTCGCTCGACCACTCCCACTCACTTTTCGGTGCCTACTGGGATTTAGACGGAAAAAAGTGGCAATAGGTAATTTTGACTATCGTTCGTAGGTGACGTAATTGCCATTTTATGTAGGACGAACGTTTGTTAATAAAGTCATCCCTAGAGTGTAGTGATGCTGATTGAATACGAAATTGGTTATTGGTAACGTTGCTATATTGTTTATCAAACAATTGAATTTACATTTGATACTTATTTACTACGTTATATCATGTGCATTGGTGATATTTGTAAGGACTTGTAACGTTTGATACATACAAAGATTTGTTCATTAAGTAAACGTTGAGATTCAATATAACAACACTTATGAATCGAGAACTGAAATTCAAGAGCAAAAATTTCATATAAAAACACAATATCGACTATCTATCTTTAAATGGTTTTAAAATACCTAAATGATTAATTCGGACTTTGCTAAAATAATTACTACGGTTTTAATTTTGAATTGTAGTTTGTGTTAAACGAGTAATTGAACCGCATGCTTATATAAACATAATGAAGGATGTTTATATAAGCATGCGGTTAAAATAACGTTAAAATTTTCGTTTCTCTAAAGTACGAAAACAATGAAAATACATTTTCCACTATCCCTGAATACAAACTATCCGGTAGCTTCTTAGGGTAAGTACGTCGTATGCGAAGATATTGATGGATAAGTGGCGTATCCCGGGGAATAGCCAGGTCTCGACACGGCTTAGCACTTTTAAGCAACCCGACCCGTCTGACTTTAAAATGGAGATGTTTATAGGTTATACAGAACGTTATTTTACGGAGAAAATATTCTTGGTACCTATATCATATTCCATTTTAAAATGGTCCATTGCACTAGTTTGTATAAAGTGTATATTGAGAAAGGAATGGTATGGAATTATAAGTCTTTTTGTATGGCTCACGTCGATAAAGTAGGTACTTTTGGCCTTATGAATAAACCACAGACAACGAAAGAATGTTTTTAATGGATTTATACGTTATCGTCACGATATCTCGAAATTAGTTTTACTCCACCAAAAACCAAAAGCTAAACATAAAGAGTATCTAGGTATATTAAGAATAAGATTTAAGTGACACCTACATACAAAACAATATTTTAAATCCAAAAAATGGGAGTAACAGATTATATTAAGCGTCCTTTGCTGTAGTTTGTTGTTGAAGTTATTAGCTGTAGGTATAGGTAACCATTTTCCCTTCATATTGCGGTGGAAAAGACCCATTGTACCCACATACGGTCGACATAGTTAGACTATTAAATGTGCAATATAGAATTACAATCGTATTTCTCCAATTCACCCCTTTCATAGCATGTGTTAAAACAATTATCGGAGACGCGACCACTACAATGTAACAAGTGTGAAGATTTGACAAGCAATAAACTCAATTGAAATGCCTTTGTGTTTCCATTGGTGTTCAATGTACGGCGAAAAAAGACGTTAATAACGTTAGGGTTAGCGGCATTGTTGTTGATGAAATATTGCTTACCTTAAATCGTGATTTAAACATTTTGATATATTTTTAACTAGGAGCTGTAACAACTGTTACCCGTTTGCTCTATATTTCTAGAATATCGATTATTTTGGTTTATGTTACCAGTGTTTGTATGTGTTGTTCAGTTAAATCTAATACATTGGGATTCCATATTCACAAGTGAGCAGTAGTTAATAGAAATCGAAAAATGCGATGTAACATAATCATATCTATTACTTACTTTAAATACAAAGATTTCTTTCCCTTAATTACAATAACGCATCACGCCTCGAGCAATCTTGTTATTCTGATAAATAAACCCATCGCAATGTAAAATCTTGTTTATAAGTGAATGAATAAGGGGAAAGGTGGTGAAAATCATTAATATCGCGAAAGCTGTAACGAGCCACGACAGGTGTAGCCGTGCGAGCGTGGATAAATTGAAATTCTTTCTAACACACGCTCAAGAGATTTAGCGTGAATTGAATGCTTTAAAAATTCGTATCGTTTCGCTATAGAATAATACATAATCTTAACATGTAGATACTACCACTGATAGTACATACAACCTCATGCTTCCTCAAGTACACTTTGGTATATTTTAGATTTTTTCGGGAAGAAAGTAGTAAAGTTAAGTAAGAGTCATTTTCTTCACTGCGGTACCTACTTAGGCTTTTTGGAGTAATTTGTAGAATGATTCTTTATGTGATTATAACTAGAACAGGTAGTTACAATTCAAACTTTGAAACGGATGTATTTTCTTATATTTATTTATAACTTATATCGAACAAGTAAATTAAATGAAATTTGTGGAGCGATTAATGTATTTTCATTTTTTGAATATAAAATACAAATCCATCTGAGCAAAAATTATGTGCAATTCAATTAAATTATTTACTAATAAATTAGATACAGAAAGGATTATACGGCGTATTTAACCTCAAAGTTCCATCTAATTCTCTCTCTCCGTGCACCATTGCATCCGGATGGTGTTTCGATAAACATGCCATTACGATACAATTATAAATTGAAATCGGATTGTGTGACAACGCATTATGGTGCCGGTGCCATTGTAGCAGATGTATTGTATTACAACTTCATTTTATAGAAATCGTAAGCGAACTGGTTGGGAGGGGAAAGAATTTTATGGATTAACTCGTGATTTGGATCTTCGCAATAAATGCAAAACGCTTATCTTTAGTTTATAACACTGAACTCAAACTAAATCCACAAATATGTTTTAACGGAATAGATTTTTATTTCTTGTTTTATGAGTAACTTAATAAAATTTCTAATATTAGATATTTAATTATTATTGATTCAAAATACACATGGTCATTGTAAGTATAACACCACTAACAACAATAACAATAGTTTATGTAATTTCCAATTAAGTTTACTATTGATTTTATTATAAAGGCGTATCTACATTATTCCGACGTCACCCTAAGCACAAGGGCGCATACGCACGCTTCCGAATTGTGTAAAGTACGAAATAATTTCACGGATCACATGCTACGCGCGGATAATGACCCGAGAATCTCCCGGGCGATCGTGCCCCGGACAAAATAAACATTGCCTTAATAAGGGAATGAATAACTTTTAAAGAAACGGGGTTAAAGTGGAATTGCTTTCTTAAAATATAAGTGGAGGCTTTGGGTATTGGAAGCGGCCGAATTTTCGGTTCCCAATTTTATTTAGCTATTGCTTTTCCCTTTCACAAAAAACGGTAACGTGTACATATATATCAAATTATAATATAGGGAGCAGTTCATAGTGAGTGAGTTTAGTTTTAGACATTCTTTCATTATTAATTTATCAAAACAGAAAAACTAATAAACTAGAATCCACAACACATTGGAAAACAAACAATAAGATCGCTCAGCAATCGCTTGGACGTATTGTGTTTACAAAACCACTGAACATTCTTAATTATTTGCTCGGCTTAGGTAAACATGCACCCTACACCGACCAGCTTATTCTGAACCAAATATATTGGGTCGCTCAATAAAAGTTTAAAATAAAGGGTACCAGAAAAGGTCATTGTAAAGTGGACGCATAGAACTATTGTTTGCCCACACACGCAGGGTCTGTCTCAATTAAAAATATTGCTAACAAGACAAACAGTTGTCGCTTCGAATTTCGGTTTTTAATTGGCTGTTTGGACAGAGATATAAATCTTTATAGATCAACAGTATGGCAACACTTTTCACGTACATAGATTAATGTTTCGTTCATTTCGATTTACTAAGCTATTTATATGGTTGGAATATTTCGCCATTAATGAATAGTGTAAAACAAAAACATAATAGGTATTTTAAAAATCACAGATTTCAAAATATGACAGCCCATTAATGACAAGCAATTATTTATCCAGAAAAATAACGTGTTAAATAAAATAAATCCGTAATTATTATTATACTTACTGAAAAAACTCAATATTAATTGTTTGCATTTATTTTTTATTGCAAACTAAGATTATATTAATTTGCTAAATTATTACCTTTACAATCATATCAAGTTTGGGACGATACAAATATTTAAGATAAACAATTCAAATACATATTATTAGGAACCCACTTCAATTTCAAAATTTAAACTCGTTAGGTCAGAGGGTTGGAACAGTAGCGTTTATCAGAGCATTTGCAGGGCACATACCGGTATCTGCGGTCGCCATCGCGGGCTGGACATCGGATGTCTTGGGGCGGGCGTCAAGGCTTTATGAGAAGGGTCACTCGTTAATGAGAGGAATTGATTTGAAAATTAACTTTCGCAGTCTAAAATAATCTCCACTCTTGGGAAATTATGGTAGTGATTTATCGTTTGTGGTTTAAATGTCGCTTGAGATAGCGTTGTTTCTGTAGTGCTGTGATAGGCAAAATGTTCATATTTAGTAAATATTATGATAATCTTATTGTAAAGCGCTGTACCTGATGAATTCACAAAATAAAGTACAGAATTTATAGAAACGAACTTTACAACAACAAAATATTACGTTTTACAAAATAGTTAGTAATTATGACGTTTTCTGATAAAAAGCAATAATTTTAAATTACTTATAATTTTTGTTGCTACAAAAGCCTTGAAGTATACAGTATATAATAGCCTCTGATCAAACCATCATTTCAATAATTCCTAGAATTCTGTGGCAAATCGCAAAAATACCAGTGCCATACATTGTTTTCACCCCGGCGCGTCACCCGTGACGCGAATGCATAATCAATCAGTAATCCAGAAGCGTTGTGACGCGCCTATCCCTGGAGACTTGAATTTCACAAAGATTCCAATCTTTATATTTCTTCATGACGGTGGGCGGTTTTAAGCCAAACGCCGGTGCGGTGAGGGAGCGACAAAGGAATACTCGGAATGAATGAAGTGTAATTTTTAAAAGCTTTTACCAATGTTTATCGGAATTTGCCTGCGCTGTTAGGGGGTCACAATGGTTATGATTATTATTGATGTTTTGACAGCTCTTATACATTATTAATTATGGTGATGCTCTTTTTATTTCAAACTAAAAGCAGGAGAACTAATGAACCATATTAGATGAGGGTCATATTAGATGAAATCAAAAGCATTATATTTTGATTATTTAATTTTTAATTATATTATATTTTTAAATTATTATTATTTAAATAAATTATTTATTATTTATTATTCACAACAAATGTTACTACGGTGTTCCTCATTATGTAGCGTCCTCTATCTACCATGAACTTCCAACATGTAGTGGAGGTGCAGAACCTAGCAAGCGGCTACATATTGCAGTTGCTTAAGAGTTACAATTAACATAAGTCTGTCTAACTTTCCTCCCTTTCCCAAACCTAGTCCTTTCTTTCCACAAAATATGCTAGTTACTTTGGATAAGATTTGATCTCAGCCATACAGAAGATGCTACATCATATCGCAACAGCAACACGAGTCTCAACCACCACAAGCTCCTCTTTAAAAATCCCAACACCGAAAACATCATGTTCAATTTAACAATTTATTCCGGATTTCTTAATTTCAATTGAACCTACTGGGCCATTTTTATAACAAGATAAGGCAATAATAAGAAAATACTTCAGTATAAAGTTTAATATATAAACTATGTTACATGTGATTGCCGTTGATTTCTTATTTATAGAAATGTACCCTTTCAATATAAGAAACTAGGCTAGTGATATAATTCAACTCCCCATTATTAATTTCCCTAGAGGTCACTTCGATACACTTCTTAAATTCTTGGTCTGCTATTTGAACTTACAAATTATTTTTATAAGTCTATAAAAGTTTGAAATGCATGTATTTATTGCGATATTTAACACTTTTTAAACGTCTTATTATAATTAATGTGTAGCTAAATAATTAGCTACTATTAGACGATAGATACAGAATGTTAGCAAAGATGTATTATTTTCTTCTTAAGGAACAAAGAAACTTCAGAACAAAGATACTAACATTATATTAACAATATTCATTATACAAAACGTAATTTGATGTTATAAATGAATATTAAGTTCGCCGCTTCCTTATGGATGGAACACTTAATTTCGTTTACTCCTTTGGGATCGGATTTGATGATACAAGCCCACACACTTAACACTGACATGAGCTATGAATTTTCTAGACTATGAATTAATCTTATTGTGTGGAAGTCAATTTAGAAAGATTACAAGATTACATTTGCCAGGCTTCGTAAAATGAACAGTTATAATTAAATAGTATCTGCCATTACGAGTATAATGAAACGTTGGTTATTTACTTCTTTAATTGCTTTGTGTAAATATAGTTTTTTTCTTGATATTTAGTTTGTTCGTAGATGGTACTACAGAATTATATAGAGAGTCTTACTAAGACTACGGAACATTGTTATTATCAACGAAAAATGCATCAATCATTCTAAACAGTTATTATAAGCAACTGACAAAATATATTCGCGGTCCAAACAAACAAATGTACCCAAACATGATTTCGTTTTTCTTTAATATTCTTTGTATGTGGTGTTATGAAAGCGTTACGGTAGCCATACAGGGACGATGATGGATTGTTAGCTTGTAGCCACATGAGATTTGACCCGACTGGCTACGCAGTACGCGAATCCGGAATATTTGGCTATAAGAAAAAGTTTTCTGCTAAATCTACAAAAAGAAAACGAATAAATATTCTACGCAGATAAGACACATTCTGTAACTAAAGTTTAATACGAAATTGGACAAGAAACAGATCGTTTTAAAAATGTATACCATATTACACATGCTCATTATATTAGTGAAAAACTCATCTTAAAAAAAATGTATTAAAAAATAAAAATTTAGTAAGTTTCAAACATAATGAGAAATTAAAATTTTACAACTATGGAATATTTTATTACCTTGAATTATGTTTTTGTATTCTTTATATAAGTATAATATTGCCACCATTAGTACCGCAAATGGTGGCTTTGCTATCATTTGTAAATGTGGGCAACCCCAATGTAAATATTTGAGAAGGTTGTGACTCGCCGCATGTCTTATGCTTAATTTATTTTGACAAATCATCTTTTCTTTGTACACATACAGTTATAAAAAGTTTGCCAAGGAGAATTGAATAAATAATGCATTAGATATTGTTAAATCTGTAAGTGCTGGGGATGTGTATAAAAAGACTTTAATTTTTTTTTTATTAACATGCATAATATATGAATTTACATCTATAAATGATTAAGGGCTATATAGAATTATACTTTACGTTCTGGTTCGAAGCTTATTCAAAAATAATCCTTGGTAAAAAAATTGTCAATAATACTTTCTCTCTTCAATTCTTCCATACAAATTTAAAATGAATTACAAAATAAGACAAACTCACAGATCTCTATACAAAGCAACCTTTACTTAAAACAAAAAGCTCATTGATCCGAGGAGAGCGAAACGAGAATTTTAAATGAAACATTAGATAAATGTAGTTAAACAGTAAGGACATGTAAATATTGGACTGGAGATAGTTCCGCCTGAAGTTAAACATGTACCCGCGAGCAAATCCCAAAAGGTCGCGACATACGACATTCGGCAAGCCTTTATTTTACCTCCTACTAACCACCCTGCTATACAGGGAGCTTTATATTTATTAAAATATGTTCTTAGAATTTAAATTTGCAAGTCGTTGCAATCGATTCAGTTCAGTAAACACATAGTGGCGTTATTGTTGTGATTTGCACTCTCATTGTCTTTGTCCGATATCACATTGTCTGTCCACAAATCCATATCTATTAATGCAATCTGATTATCCTTCTACCACTTTGCATCGAAGCTTAATGATGGTGGCATTTCCGTAAATACAATATAGGTGTATTTGGAAGGTCTTCTTTACCTTACAACAGAACATTTAGTCGTTTTTTTTAACATTACTTTAAATGGCACAGTTGTGATATATTTATGTCAGTAGAAAAATAAGAAGTCACTGTATTTGTAACTTTAAACATTACATTTTACTTACAATAATATAAATTAACATGCTTATACAAAATATTCAGTAATTACATAACCATATCTCTTATCGGGTCAGCCTGTACGTGCAGGCGAGATACATTTGACGCAGCTTCATAATGTATGAGACGACTTAACAAGCATGTAGTTACAGGCTACACGGGATCTCTGGAGACGTGGACGTATGATGGCGTCATAAGCTATCTAATTTTTTGGAAAATTTTGTTCATCCCTTAGGAAATTAATTCGTACGTTTTTCTTTAATTAAATTATTTTATTTTATCGTTTTAATCTAATGTGATAAATTGTGTAATAATTTTTAAATATAAGTAAGAACATTAAGGAAATAAAGTAATAGAATGGTATCTCAAAAATAAGGAGAAACTGGTTGCACTCTACGTGCTAAATAAACTACTCAACTTCATAAAATCATCGCATTCAAACAAATATACAACTCTTTAGATCATATTATTTAAATTTACTATGGATGAATTATAGAAACATTACATTAACGTATGAAATGAGAAATAGGTAATATACAAATACGGTATACAGAAAAATAAGGATTGAATCACAGAAATTACCTACATAAGAACTATTAAGGTTACTTATTATATAATTAATAGCAATACCTTTGGTCAGGTAAAACGGGTAAAGTGGTCCTGACCGAAACTAATCTGTCTCTCTAATTGTGTTAGAGACAACTTTGATCCTCTCAGACGTTCCCCTCAGGATATGATCCAACAAGAAATTAGATTAGTTATAGTTGTTGGCTTCGCTAATAAAGGGCGAAAAGTTTCAGCGATCGCAATTTCTATCGCTATTTATGATGGTATAACATTATTAAAGACATTCAAGCAAATATAGAATATTCGCGGATATGTTCAGAAAAGTTCAATTAAAAAAATACTACAAACTCAGGTTTAGATAAGGAACATTAAAATTACACTCAATAATTATTTGCAGATACAGTTAACAAATACTTTTACTAAAGTTGCGCAGTATAATATCATAACCAACGGTAACATAAAACAATTGACGCATCGTTAATCAAGTCTGCAAACAATACGGGCAGCGCCGTAGATTAAAAGAATAAATAAAATGTTCAGCGGAAGTTTTACAGTCTCCTCAAAATGCATAGCCCATTACACGAGCAAGTTTATTGTGATTTTGTGTTTAAACAAAGAGGGGTGGCGTTTTTACAGAGCGCAGTAATGAATTTCAGGAGGGCGAGACATCGGGCACTTTAAATATTCAAAAAGATGTAGGGTGTGTAAGAATTTTGTACACCTCATTGAATAACATGGTCTCATGCATAATTTTTTGGTTTGCTGAATATTGGCGTAGCGGCTTACCGCCTCATTTGATTATGTAGATGCAGAGCCGCTTGGATCTCGTCGTAAATCAAGCCCAATGATTCGCGTATCACAGCAAGGTTTCTTCATTTGCTTACTTTTTTTACTACGACTTAGGAAACAATTCTAAATCTAGCTTTTAAACACACCAATTATGTAGTTACACTGATACTACTGTACTTAACTAAAATGTATGTCATTTAGATCTTGAGATAAAACATTTAAAGATTCATGTATTGCAATTGTTGACAAAAACATCAACCTTAAAGGTATTCGTATATTATTTTTTACAAATTAATGCCAAGATATTAAATACTTATTAAAAATGCATCCTCTACGTAAAAGCAAACATTATATGTATGATATAGATTATAGAAGACAGTCCAGAAATGGCGACGTTAAACCGATTACGTGCAATCTGGGACGTCCGGCAAGACTGAAGTCCATTCTGTCCCCAGACACAGGGGTATTCAAAGTCACTACATACATTTTGCTATTAAATATTTAGTCTATAGTTTGCAGTTAAAAATACTTGGTGATATTATTTTTTATCTTCTATATTAAAATAACAATAATTATGAAAGGTTTGTGATATCACAAAAAGCTGTAACTATAAATTATCGTTTTTTACCTCATGTAGATAATGATTAAAGAAAAAGTTAAAATTAATTTTTATCTCAAACTATTAAACAAAGTCGGGTTTGTTGATACTCAAATATACACTCTAAGGCCGCTTGACCAAATTTAATAATGTTGCTTTTTTAGATATTTTGTATGTAATTGTTGTAAACAACGCATTCAAAGTTTTTTGGTAATCGTTCGTTTAATTAATGTCAAAAACTTAGTAGCTGATATCATAGTTCATTGATCGCCAAAGCGCCAATAATCCTGTATCGATATATGGGCACAAAAATTTATTAGAATATTCATAAAATTGACTATCAATTACTATAGGCTTTGTTACAGATAAATTAGTTATGGGACCTTTTTAATGAACCGTGAATCATTTCAATTTTCCACATTTATTCCCAAATCATTCGAATTTCGCAAATGAGGCATTATTGGGTAAATTTCACATATTACAATACCTTTTGAATAGTTTTACAGGATCGCTAGGGGAGATATTATTTTATTATTTGATTATAACGATGCGATGTACTTAAATTTAATATTAGGTAATATGTAGTTTATACCTTTTATTGTGCAACATTGAACCGTAATATTTTTGATAGTTTGTTTGAAATAAGTTAAGTTTTTTCAATATTAAAAAATCTCTTATTTTGCAGTACTTAAAACAGATTTGAAAAATATATCAAGTAACATAGGTTCAAGTTAGTGAAAGTTTGTATAGGAGAGAAAATAAATAAAGATAAAAATAGGGTATTTAAAAAAAATCATTTGGTGAATCCGCAGAACATAGTTATTATAAATTAAACGCTTTTAATGCAGAACCTGATCATGAAAAAAGCGAAATTTTATGTTTCTATTTCGTTGATGACGAAAAAATAGCGCTAAAAATTTAAAGTAATATAGATATTTACGTGTAAACTGTAATTACTGTTTAAGAGCGTTAATCACTGAATAGTGGACATAATGAGCCTATAAATTAACATGATAAAGTAACCCTCGCCCGAGTTATTATTAACGTTCATTCGACAAATGGACAACAATTGTCGCAATTGGCTGAAATTTGTGAATATTTATTGCTATCAATTGCAAAACATAATGCGATACATAAAAATGCAGTAATATGGACATCGCTAATATGTAAATTAAAATAAATACCTACTTAACTGTAACAGTGATCTTGCGTTGTTCAAAACTAAATGCCTTATTAACTGCGTTGCCCACCTTTACAATAGGGGAGAAGGAAATAAATTGTGATAAAAGGGAAAAGGGATATGACAAAGGGTGGAAAAGGAAAAATGGTCTTCCTGTGCTCACTCTTACCAAACGAAGTTACTCCTGCTCAAAATTCGTTTCGATTACAAATGTTATTGTTTTATTGAAATAGGCTTTACCTTTTCAACTTTAATGTATTTAAATATTTTGTGATTAAATTGAGAATAAGAGCAACTCAATATTTTCTATTATCATATACAATCTTCTCTAGTATAAAACTACAACTCCAAATTATGTGCGAGTAATTAAACGCATCATGTTAAATGTAGACCTCGCGTTGTGTGCAAAGTTTTCAGTGCCTACCCTCCATTTGTGTAGTTCGCACGTAATTGGATGATATTATTACTATTTGCATTTAGTAAAACTTTATTATGTGTGACTATGAAGTATGAAGGTTTTACGTTGACTACAATAAAAGTATGTTACATATTATATTAACACATTGAATATTTAAAAACTATGTTGACACTAATACCTATAGGTATAATGTTCTTAAGCCTTTGACAACAAAATAAGCATTCCTTTAGTAATTTTTGAAGTACAAGTAACTCAACTTTACAAATAAAGTAGGTATAATACGGTTTCACATACGATCACATTATACTATTTATTGTTATCATATCATATACCTTATGTGCATTATTTATTTTATTTTTAAACAAAATATAGAAAAGCAATCACACCTGTGATAAGTCACAAAAAGCTGAAAGGAAAAAATATATAAAAAATACTATACTATAATAGCTACAAACATTTGTTTTAAAAGAATACAAACAGCGAAGATTTAAACGATTTTCGGTTAGACAAATGTGTGTATAAATTAGCCGAAGATTGACACGGGTACCTGTGATGTGGGTATCACTGATTGTTGTACATGTTTTTGCACTGCTACTGATTTGGGTTACTTTTTACTCTATAATATTTTTTACATACATTGAACAATTTGTTTTAATTTAAAATAAGTTTTTAAGAGTAATTCTTTGGGAATTATTAATAATTTTGGAAAGGAAAATATTAAGAAAGGAAGTTATTTGGTATAGGCAAATTATTTACTAAACTATAAAAGTTACAATTATTTAAGAAGACTTAAAAAATAATTAGTTGTATCTTGGAATATAAACATTACGCGTCTTTAAAATATTTGAAAACTTATAAAATATTTGTTATTCAAAACAGTATCTAGGCACAGACAGAATTTCGATACAAAATTAACGGGCCGGTGCATAAATAGACACGTTACAATCGGCGACATTGACGTTCCGGACACACGCATCCCTAAACATTTATTACGGAACGACGAAACACTATGAGCCGTCTTTCAATTATTTTAAAAATATGTTCTACATAGCTAATGTACCATTATGGGGAAATTTTCAATAACTAATCCAATTCACTTAGAATTGATTAATTAATTAGTATTGCTAGCTGTCAAGAAATACGCTTGAAGCGTACTTAAATTTAAGAGAAGCGGTAACATCAATTATAAAATAAACTTTAACGTAAGACATGTTTCTACAGTTTCTACAGTCGTGGATTCGGATGTATCTGGAGTAGGTTGACGGTTTTTAATAAGTCCGCACACTCGTTTGTCGTTATACCTTAATTTGAAATGTTTCGCAGAACTCGCCTGAGAAAACTAACTTAACAAGGGGGTGATGTGTAGCAAAAAGTTTATTTGACACTGAAGTTCACTCATATATACAGAATGTGTTGTCCAATGCATATTTATAGATAGTATTGTAAACATCTCCGTTGAGACTAAATAATAAAGATGAAAAGCGACTCCACGGAGCTCTGTTTTCAATCCACGTCGTGCATACATCACGGGCTGCGGACCATTATTCTAATTGGTCACAAATTATGCCTGATCGGGTTAGCGTTTAGCTTAGTTTAGCTAGGAGGGTGGCTCATACCGCACGTTCATAATTCACTTTAGGGCCTATCATGGTCAATTGTTTTGATTTCAGCCCTTTTAAATGCAATGTTATTGCAAAAACAGTCTTTATTTTTAATAATAAACTAAACAATAGAATCTTATATCTGCAAAGGTACTTTTAATTTCCGCTACTGTCTTCGCGTAACAATTCATAAGGTGTACGTTTTTAATAATGCTTCGAATGTTGCACTCATTGGCATTTAGCACGAAGATATAACACATGATATAATGGAACATACGAGTCAAAAAAATATGTACTTGTTTAAAATAGTGTGAAACATGCATTTTCCTTAATGAAATAAATTAAGATGAACATAAAAAATATACCAACATGTTTTTGTATCTGATGAAATTATAATTTACCTGGTTACTATATTAGGTATATCATAGTCAAACTTAAACAAAGCCAAGCAAATGGAGACCGTACATATACAATATATCACATCTATTTACATTCGAATATATTATAATGTTAAAGTTGAAAACTTGTGGACCAACACATTAGCATAACATGAAAATCCCATAAATATTTGTCATTTGTTTTAACACCCTTACAGAAAGCGGTTTATCAAAGGTTTCCCCTCTGGGCAAAGTCGGTCCGTAATCGTGTATTCAAAGTCGATTTTGTTTCAGTAGTGTACTTAAATACTTTTTTAATGTTTTTAAAAGTAAACAAGACAGACGTTATAATTTATTAACAACTAGCCGCAACCCGCGGTTTTACCCGCATTTATTGTATACATAAACCTTTCTTTTGAATCACTCTATCTGCTAAAAAAAGGCATGAAAATCGGTTGCTTAGTATAAAAGCATACATAGGGATAGAAGAAAGCATTTTTTTTAATTATTCACATTTCACATTCGAACTTAAATTTTTACCTTTAATGATTGACAATATTTGTGACTTTACAGTTTAATTATATTTTTGCAAGTTTAAACATTAACACTTGTATTAAAAACAAACAGATTTATTAAGCAAACAAAAACCCACGCGAATGTGGACTGCACGGGCGGCCATGTTTTATTCAAATTTACTTACATTTATACTAACGGGAAAGACCTTTGCTATCCTGAATTGTATTCCCTCGCCATGCCATATATCTTCTTCACGCGGTACAACTTATTTATTTCCAGTACAAAGTGATGGTGGAACTGAAACTTTAGCTTACTCGGCGCGGTGATAAATTTATCAAAAATACTTATGTTATTTTTTACAAAAAGGGTCAGAAGACACTTTATGGGACTTCAAATGTTATAAAAGCACAAACATTTCGGGAATATGATTTGTTAATTTTGGATTAACAACTATTTATAAAGCAATTGACTTTGAGTAAAATGTTCCTGTTCATAAAAAAATATATTCTGCCTATGAAAACTGTCTTGTACTACGCTGTACCAACCGAGTTTCATTTCATGGTACGTACGTTTAATCTTCAACATCGAATAATTCAGCGTTGATAATAAATAACTCTGGTAGTCTTATAAATTATTATCGTGTTAGCTCACTGCTCATTTGCTGACGAAGTTTGCGTCCCCCGGGGATCGAACCAATCACGGCGCCGCGAACTGCAATATCAACTTATTACGGAAAAAGTATTATATTATATACGCGCTTGAGAGTAAATCTTAACCCAAATACAGACTTAAACATTTGATGTCTTACGATAAAATTAAAAAAATCTAAGTGTTTTTACCTTTATAATAATTTAAATATTTTAATGAAAATTTTTAAATAGTATTTATACTCTACAATTACATATTTATGGCATCAGAAGACAGGCAAACAAACAAACGCGACTACAGCGTAAACAGAAATAAAACAGAGATGAATGAAATTTATGATAAATATCAAATAATTAGCCTCAACCCAGTACACACTTATATTATGGCAGTCTTTCGATAGTGTGTGGAGAGTATATTTTAAAGCTATTTTGAAGTTTATAAATGGGTGTAAACAATCTATAACGATTAAAACTAATATTTTTTGTATGAAAAAATATAACAAATGACAAAAAGGATTTATATGACAAATTCAGAAGAGTTTACAAACGCTTTGAAACAAATCAATAATTCTTTATCTAACTCTTAAGTATCCGTAGATTAAATGGTCTTTAATGTCATCTTTATTATAATTTAATAATTTAAAAAGTAATATTGTCATCTCATATATATTCTATACATTCACAATGCACATCAAATATATATGAGTTACTACCTATCATATAATCTCATTTGAAGACTTACCTTATCGAAGGCGAGGAAGCAGGTAATACATCATCAAGTTATTAGAGATGAGACGCCGGAGTCTCTGATGGCGACAATTTTTCAACACGATCTCACTGAAACAATTCCTGATTAATCCGCCGTGAGACTATTGAGCTGGAGTGTTTGTTATCGCGACCTTACCACGTTGCTACTTTATTTTTTATGTCTTAGAAAAGTTTTAAAGTATGGCTTAATACGCTTAAATGATACCTTATAATATGATTTCACATAGTAAAGAAGTAGCATACTATATGCCTATTTTTAATTATAGTCAACAAAATTATACCAAAGAGTAGGTTTATAAATACGTTATACTTATGAATATAATAAATATGAAAAATATCAAAGGATCATTAACGCTAAATTTAGGATCATGATTCAAACATATTTTCAGGAGAACTAATACGTACTTATACACTACTATTAAAACCAAAGCAGCAAAGTATCAACACCGTTTAAAATAATTCCCGTCGATGCCTTCTCAGTCAGTGCATTAATATTTTGGTTCAGTTTTTCAGCGCCAATTCCCGAGAGCTGAGCTTAGTGAGTGGAAAGAGGGAGGTGCTCCGTCTCAATAAATTATTAGAGATGAGAGAACATTAACTAATTACTGACACCGATACCTGGATATTCGAGAAAACGCTTTTACAGAATAAATAATGGTCCGACTTTTGTAAGTATAATTTTAAAGATACACAAAGCTTATATATTTCGACAAATGCTATTTCATTAACATGACGTGGTCCATGCTAAATTATACTCAAAACATATCGTATAGCTTGCATGCTAAAGCAAATTTAATAAACGTCGAAAAAGTTTATAAGCAAACTTTTTAATCAACACAGCTCGAATCCGAGCCCATTGTGCAAGCGAAATGCAAATCCAGACGTTTTACCCTTTCCTATATTTAATTCAGGATCACGGAATGCAGGTAACAATCGTTACACGGTGTAAGTGTAAACGAAGAGTACGAAAAATTTCGCCGGCGCAGAAAAAAAACAACAGCCTTTCTTATTTCCCTTGACGATGCCCGCCGACGCTCCCAGTTTTGCCGGGGAAATGGAAAATATTGCGATAAGACGCATTATAGATTAAACACGTAGCTTTACTGTTCGATCGAATGTTCTAGATAACGTATGTAGTGAATAATGACTCGGATAAATGTGAAAAACACACATTTGCATATAAACTGCGCTGATTAAATCTTTATATGGTCGATTCTTTTAGGAAAAGACATCTCATCTTGTTTTTAGAATTTTTTTTAAATTTATTTCGTTTTTCAGACAGACGCCAAAGTTTTAAAGTAAACAAGGACATTATTTCCAAAACTTTCTATATCATTGGTCTTGCAGTTTAACGTGTTTTAGGTAATTATAGGAGTTTTATTATCCTTTTAGAAAAGGTTTGAATTGTTCTATCTTATTTAATATTATGTTGCACTCGAAATGATTAGTTAAAATAATTATTACATTTCTTACGTATAAATGGACACCATAGTTTTCATTCCGAAATCAAATACAATATTAACGCATTTTAAAAATGGCCAACTTCAACCTACCTAACTAGAAAGAGTTTGACTAAAACTGAATTAAAATTCCTTTTATAATGCATATTTTTTACATTAAATAAACTTAATCTATACAAAGAACGTAGCGGGTTCAAAGCCTGTGCGTATCTAATCTCATCCATTATTTTAAAGTCGGTGCGTGCCAGTAATCGCTATTAGATCGAACTTAACCACACACATGTTCAGTGCTCGGATTACGTTGCGTAACACCCCTTATGTTACACCGGTATGGACATACTATTTGGCATATTTTTTGTATGTTTACGATTATAAAAACAAGAAATAAAGTTATATTCTTGGCTGAGCAAAGTAAACGTATACGACTAGTATACGATTTATAGTGTACGACTAATTAAAAATAAACTTACTATTTAAGACAAAAAACCGACCATGTGCAAATCAGTCTTGCGCCCGAAAGGTTCTGTATGCGATGTAATCATGCGTTAAATGCGTGCACGAGTCTCATTAAATTTTATTCTCGTCTCTAATTCTCTTTTTTACAATATATACATGATCTCTGAATATTTTAACTATCTGGCTATCACAGATTGGAGCCAGACAGACGGACGGATGGACAGATGAGTCTTGATAATGGGGTACCGTTTCTACTCTTTGGGTAATGAACCATAAAAACAATATTTACGTTTCATCCTACATAAATCGAATTCATGTAACTAAATCTACTAACTATTTACATGAAGCCGTGAAACAAAATGAATTTTATTTTATCCCTATAATGCTTTATCAAGCTAGTTACTACTAGGTGACACCAGTATTAAAGTACACCAAAAAAGAACAATCGCAGCCAAGTGTAACATAAGTAGGAGCGCATATGGTAAGACTAATTCCACTGCCCGTTGGGGTTGAAATAAAATAAAAACCAAATTAGGGGAAGATTCTAACACACCCCTTCGATTTTTGATGAATTCCATTATACACTTGTATTGCATTAACTCACATGATGTATGATCTATTAGCCCGCAGATATAATATGAACATGAAATTGGTAGAAATTCTGCCAATATTATATTCAAAAACATTATCCTGTAGTCGAAATTATAGCCACTATGCTATTTTATTTTTATTTGTTCGGAAAACGAATAGTCATACGTAATACAGATTGAAACGAGAAAGTGTAAAAAACCATTTAAATGTTTTCGCATTTAGTCATATAAATACATGGATTATAGGATTATTTTTGTGTGTACTTATAATAGATTTATTTATTCATGTTATGTATCAAAAATTGCAAAGAGCAGTTCTAGATACTAGTAATATGTGAAATAATGCAGGTTAGATATTTAGGTTAGGCATTTATAGAGGTAAAAAAGGATGCGATTTTAATTATTTTTCTAGCATTAAAGTATAATAAGAACAAAAATAGTGAATGTGTAAAGCGTCAATTACTGCAAGAGCCACATGTTAGGCAATTTGTATCGCAAGCAACACCCGCTGTGCTGTATAAATTATTTGGCGAAATATCCGCACGCCCCTTCGCTATTAAAATCATTATTTGTTACAAAGAGAGTTGATTGTGTTAGTTATTATAACTGAATGCATTGATATTTTATGATAATCCACAGACGGCACATTCATAAACGTCGTATCTCGTTTATTTGTTTACACTGCGGAAGATATGCTTAAAAATATACTACGCCTCACACTTTTATATTGGAATTGCCATATTGAAACATTTTTGTTCAAAAGTAGTTATACAAATATCAACAATATCAGAGACACAGATTCTAGCGAACTGAAAAATAGATTTTAGTTCCTGGGTTGCTATTTTTAACTTATAAAAAGGTGTCTTCCTCACTTAAAAGAAAACCTACCTTTTTATTTCTAATTCTAATACAAGCGGCGTATTTAGGCAGCATTTATATAGTGTAAATGCCACAACAGTGCCAGCAATCAGTCCTAGCGTTCCGGGATAATGAATCCCGGCGGAATGATCCCGGACGTAACAATCGTGACTTAACTCTCGATCAATTCCCAATACGTTCTATTATATACTCGTAGATGCTAGATAGACGTTTTGAAATGTGTTAAAAGAATTGTTTAAAGATACAACTCAATGTATATGTTGTATATTGTATGTTTAAAAACATAAAAGGTTATACTTATTCGGGCAACGTTAACCTTATAGTGTATCTGATAGATATTTTCTTAATCTATAGTTTATCTAATTTAAAATACTTATCAAATAATATCAGTGTATATGAAAGAGTAGTTTTGGTAAATCCTACATTTAAAATATTATTTCAATAATTTAGATAAACTGTCTGTGATTTTAAATATAAAACGTGCTTCATCAATTAATTGTACTTACATATTCAACGATTTCTTATTTCGAAATCAAATCTTCATTGCTCTTGTTTTTTTTTAATTATAAGCCAGAGTATGAATTGTTCATAGTTTAACTGACAATAACTATTCATATGGATTATAAATTATATATACCTACAAATTATAATATTCTTCTGTGTATTTACTAACCTACATAAAGGTCTAAGTTATAATGTTCTTTCCTTTTTTTCGATCAGGCCAATTTATTCACTAGTTCTTGTGCGAAAGAATAACAGATTCATAGATCCTTGCACACTTTCGCAATCATAATATGAGTAAGGATTCTTAATATCTCTGGAAAAAATTGTATAAAATTAAAAAAATGGAACGTAATAATTGTTTAACTGCTTTATAATTAATAAAAATTGCTCCATTATCTCCAGCATCGACTTACATCTTAGCTACTAGGTAACTCTCCGGTGTATTAAGCCAATAACGTAAAAAAGAGGGGTAGAGACCTTAATGAGCCGTCTCTTGTTACTTGTGAATATTTATAAGCAGCTATTTGTATTCGATGGCGCTTGCTTAATGTATTTGTTTATCGTTAAACATTGACCAGCGTCTTTTTGAAATTACTCAAGTCAAGTTTACGCTTTCCTTTATTGAGAAAAGGAAATTATTAAGAAAATAATAATACAATATTATGTCTTCAAACTTGTCAATATACCTACTTAGCACAACATTTTTCAAATGTCTTTAGAACATATACATTTATTAAAAGAAAGTATCGTTACTAAATCGTCAAGGTTTTCAGTAACAGGTATGTTTACTTTTGTGTTATAACAAATTACATGCTTTATGATTCTTAAAATAATCTCGCTCTAAAACTCAAATAACAAAATTCATGCGGTGACTTTATATTTGACTACAGTATGAAGAAAATTAGCATATTGCCGGAAAGCGACAATCGCTAGTCGCACTCCCAAGTATAATAAAGCAATTATAACTGTCATATTTCACCCAGGTTCGTCTCTATTTACATTTATATTGGAATCTGCGTCGATCGCCAAATGTATGATCGTGTTTGCCCATCATTTTAATAGACTTTGAAATTTAGAATGTTCCACGTTTGAAATTTCGTCAAAAATTTCATTGTATTTTTAAAATCGAATTTTCACAACCCTTTCATTAACACTTTGCAGATTCATATATTAAACATGAAAAAGGAAAAAGCAATGGTTTTTTAACAAAAATTTACGGTATATATTCCGTAAATTTTTTTTTTTATACATACGATATAACGAAATTTTCCATAAAGCCGAGAAAGTTTTCCCACGTAATAGTTGACATATACAGTTTCTGGGCTTCAATTTTTATCCATGGCCGACACATGTGGAATAAAATCGGAAACATATGCGCATTTGCAATTCGGTCCACGCGAAGGCTGCACTCTTCCTGATTCCATTTGGGAATTTCTGTCGCCACAACCTACAAATCACTACTTTCATTATAACGTTGTTTCTATACGCCTTCGCACGTTTTCGGCTAGATAGAAGATTGTTTTTGGCCAAAACTTGAGACTTATAAATAAATACAATAATTGTGTAAATATCACATGCAACCACCACACATAATTAACGCTATATATTGAACCAAAGTTGAAAACATCTACTAGTCATCAAAGAATACCAAAAAGTGCATACTGCAAATGTTATATGAAAAAAATAAAATAAAAGATGGATAGTAAAATAAGGTAAAATTAAACAAGTATCCAAATTAAGTTAAAACAGAAGTGTCTCGGGCTGCCATCACTAATAAAACTTGAAATCCCAAGACGAACTAAAAATTCTCGCCATGACTCGAAATAAATAACATTGACAGGGTACGTAATAGCTTTTCCACATTTTCACCGGTCAGAGCGTAACGCGTTTTATCCTATTATTGTTTCTGAGAAATTGTTACAGTTTTGAGGAGTGACCTGGCCGTTTTTCTTCCGCAGCTAGTCGGCTGGAATGAAAAATTTTTCAAGTCGGTCCCCGCCGTCCCCCGGGGGCCGTAAAACTCTGGACGCCGGTCAGACCGCGGCCGGACCGCCGTCGCACAATTTGTCATATTCATATGTTAACGGGCTCGTCTTTTCTTGCAAAAAGTGGATAACTTAATACCGGGACAGGGGCCGGTTATTGGATTTGTGGACATTCAAATTTCATGTCTTGTTATGGTAATACAGGTGTTGTCTCGCCTCCGGTGCTTTTTATTTGTTGACGAGGGGACATTTCGCTGTTTGAGAATGTTCGTAGAAGATAAAACGATTGAATACTATGTAAATATATAAATAAAATACTTTGTATATTAAAACATTTTATTATCTATTATAGAAATTATATTTACCAGTGTTTGAGCTATCATTAGGTATTTACAGTATTCACTCTGCAATATAATATATTAATATTAGAATTATTTTGTGTTTGCTCGGACTTTAACTCGAATTCTTGCAAAATCACCCTAAAACGCAAAGGAACAAATCATTCGATAGTACGCAGCCCCGCGCCAATATCAATAACCTATATAATTGATGGCTTGTCCGATTTGTTTGGACTGCCCGTTTCTCACTTGCTTTACGACAGACGTGACTTTTGGTAAGGTGAATTATTTTCTTTTCTAGGCTTAAAAATAGTGCGCTATTTAATATTATGTATAAGTTATAAGTATAATATATTTTTTTGTTCAATATCCAATATGAATAGCCCATTCATATTTGATTTTAGAAAGGGAAGCATGTCAAAATTCATTATATCAGTAAAATGAACACTATCTATCCATCGCGCGTTATTTATACACCTCATTACGATATCACGTTAATGGCGCTTATTACTTAGAATTAGATCCCGCAGCGTCATTTAACGGTGCCGGTAAAGTAAACAGAATTTTTGTCACTAACTCCAATGAAATTAAGTGCGCTCAACGATGACTCTAACTTATGACACGGCCACACGCGATCGTGTCACGGTAATGACAGAATAATAAATTATGTTGTAATAAGTTATTATAATGTCCACTTGGGCTTAGTATCCCCGAGTGGATGGGTGTGTTAATGCGAAATTACTAAATTAAATGTTGTTTTGGACATAAAGGGTTGAGGGCGATGTTATCGAAATTATGAAGTAGCATGATACTCCACGGTAATAGTAGTTTACTTAGAAAATTATTAACTTAATTATAGACCGAAAACATGTATAATGCTCGGAGGCGTACGTAATAAATAATTGATGGAAAAGGAATAGTAGGCAAGTACTATAAGACCTTTGTGAGGCTACTTAAAATTTACTTAAAACAAAAATGATATCGTTGTCACATTAGAATAGGGAGCAATACTCTACATATAGAGGTAAGTCTAAGGTATATATAAGTTTTATTTTTTAACTAAAAGAAAGCCTTGATAGCACGGTACCGAAAATTTATATTAAAAGTGGTACAGAAGTGGTAACCTAGCTTCATTCACAAGCTTCTCTGTCATATAAGTTGTTGTATTAAGGTAATATGAAGTTGCTCGTTTATCACTAATCCGATAAGGTTCGTTATATGGGTGTTATAAATTCTAGTACTTTATTTTGTTAAGTAAACAAATGTGCATAGCATTTGTCTGCTTAGTATGCACCCTCAGAGAGGCTTAGATAGCATAAAGTAGTTAATTTTTAATTACAATTTTATTACGGACACGTCCCATCCAATTACATGAAATATATTTTGAGTATAAAAGAAATAAATATATTATATTAAAAAGACATACCAATACTCAGTTGCTGATTGTTGTTTGCTGATTTCTGTTTTATGGATACAATATCTATCCATTCCAATGATATAATATCCTGATTTGCAAAACGAAAACGATGAAATTAAGAAACTTCTTAAACAGGAGTACATCAGCCCTCGAGATGTCTAAAGAAAATACAATACATAATTTAAAAACAAGTTTTTATTAATTGTGCCCATTACATAAGTATTATTGATATTCTATTATGTAATACAAAAATTAACGTTTGAAAAAAAAGAAAACCTTTTGACCGTTTAATGTTTAAAAAAACTCGATTTTCTTTAATTTATTTGTAGTTATTGTTGACGAACAAATGTTGTTGATTGTATCGACAACATAAGACTAAAACGGCTACGAATATCGTCTGTAGACTAGAAAGTAGAAACCATACGATAACAACTATTTTAATACAAACCCTTTGAAATTCGAGCCGCAGAGTTGCCATCCGATGGAAATCTGAATTCCCTACGCTTTCCGATACGCATACGATATCTGCTAATGCCACTTGGGATCCGCTGAGTAGTTCTTTGTACTCAAAGGCACCTGTTTTTCTATAAACAGAATCTATTTTCTTGGTTACGCGAGTGATGGCTTTCAACTCGTTACTTGGTATGCAATATGACAGTTACAAAAAGTACTCGAAGAAATGTGATATAATATTACGTATCGTATTACATTTGGATTTTATTGGGTAAAACTGAATAATTTCCATAAAAATTTGGCAAAGAAAATAGTAGTAATATAACTTTAAATCTTTCAATGATATCAACTTTAAATGATATCAAGATCACACTTAGGTACCCTTATTTATTTATAATAAGCATACTTACTCTTATAATTTCCTTTAAAGTCATTAAGATAAAACACGTATAAACAAATGTAGCACCATTATTAAGACTATAAACCATAGACGTATATTATGACATGTTATTATTATATGCTAAAAACTACATCTACCGTATTCGAAATTTAAAACATAAACTAAATTGTAAGTTTAAGAGAAACATACAAATGCACTCCGTATAGCGTTACCATTTATCAGTCAATAAATATGATAAAAAGTATTATTGGGGCGCCAATGTGTCCGCCGGGACGCTCCTAGCCCGAATATTGTTTTTATTTCCATCTTTTATTCCAATGTATTTTATTGAAATGACCTTTAGTATTGAGATTTATTTGCTTGAAATTTGCGTTCGCTTACCTTCTCTTGGTTTATTCACGAATTCAATAAATAACAATTTTAAATAAAAAGTAATAAAACATTGTTAATACACACAACACATTTTCAAAACGAACTGAATACATCAATTATTGCGCGTTATTTTTTCGTCGATACGGAATATATTCTAAATTTA
Organism: Eurema hecabe; assembly: GCA_026213755.1. NCBI lineage: Eukaryota > Metazoa > Arthropoda > Insecta > Lepidoptera > Pieridae > Terias > Terias hecabe. The sequence continues at coordinate 5,772,408 of JADANM010006502.1, forward strand.
AATTCTTGATGGCCAGATTTAAAAAAATAAAGCATATACAAACTTGTTTGATTTGTCGAAAATATTATTTTGTCGTTTTTTTAAATTACACGAAGAATATAAGAATATATAGCTTGAATTTTTAAAAATAATAATTACAATTGTAGCTAGTCGTAGTAATTTAGCAGTGCAAACCGTCAACCATAGTGAAAAAAAAAATAAATTCCTTGACAAGTTCCGATAAATACCACTATGATTTCCCTTAGCGTTAAAACAGCCCCAGGTCAATTTTCCGATCAGCAAACAAAATACCTAATTACTGGACCTACTAATTTTTAAAGCAAACACCGAAGTATGGCAATAAGGGTCCAAAATCCAAATACTGACACTTCCATATTTACTTATTGTAAACTCACATGACAGGTGCCATAATAGGCGAAATAACATGGCGGGAGTGCCACCGAGCAATACAAAGAATAATAATTACGTGAGATATCATCTTTTACTTTTATCTATAAAGGAATCCTATCTATACTCTATATACTAATATATAAAGCTGAAGAGTTTGTTTGTTTGTTTGTTTGTTTGAACGCGCTAATCTCAGGATCTACTGGTTCGAATTGAAAAATTCTTTTTTTATTGAATTGACCATTTAACGAGGACGGCTTTAGGCTACATAACATCACGCTGCGACTAATAGGAGCGAAGATATAAAGGAAAATATGGAAAAAGGGGGGAAATTATTCATCTTTGAGGCCTTCCTTTGCGTGCGCTGCGAAAACGGTTCAAAATACAAAAATAATATGTATGAGAGAATTATTCCTCTTTAAATGATCTAAAAAAAAGTCCGCGACAGTATATATCTATCTGCTAAGATTGACTCACTATAACACAATAATAGAAATAGATCCGACGGGGACGAAGTCGCGAGCAACAGCTAGTTACTTATATTCCTCTTCCTGAATGTATTACATAAATACCCACAGATTGCAATTTTTTCTTCCTATTGTCTACCAAATTGTAATTGTTATGTGTAATTTGTGGTGATAAAATAGACAAATTTTATATATTTTTTATACAGTAAACACTTAATATTGACACATAACATACAAAAGTCAAAGTCAAAACATTAGTGCTTGTAGTTTTTTATTATTATATTGTCTTGTAACATACCTGCCATTAATCACAAAAACTGAATTTACTAAAAATTTAATTATGTATAGCAGTTCTTCGCGTACCATCATCTATGACGTCACTGAACGGCTGCCTCTTGGGAAATCGACTGTTGCGCTAGTTACGGGTGCCACGACGCAAACCAGGCGCGGTTACCTATACCTGTAATTAATTAATTATCGATCCTTGTATTATTTTAATATTGTATGATGTAGCCGTCTTGGTGGTTTGATGGTGATTATTTATTAAGTATTAAACATGGATATTTAATTAGGTTAGCTATGAAAGACTGGAGCATATAAGGAATAATCGTATGTTAAGGAACTCCAGATTTCCTAAGAAGGAGTTCCATAAGTAAAAGAATTGGAATATGATATTGTTTCTAATAAGGTTAATAAAAGAGCCCTTTTGAATTTAAGCGATCTTATGTGTCTTAAAAAATTGCGCTAATATTAATCAGTTCCAGCATAACGAAAACAAGATTTCTACTAATACAAATTTTACGTGCTGTCTGAAAGTGGAAACAATTGAGACAGTAACATTATCTGTATAAACCGATAATGTCACTGTTTGAATTCTCAAGACTCGTGTCTGGCTACGAAATATATGAATGCAGTATGTGTCTGCGACTAATTATTAGAGAATAAATTTAATTTTTAAGTATAATGATATGTAATAAGGTGTGATTATTTTTTTCTATTTATTTCAGGTTACGACGTACCTAACATATATTTTGAAATTCCAAAACAATACGAATCAGAACTAATTTAATCGAATGTACATAAAATGTACACGACGAAAATGTACAAAATGTAAAATGGACCATGATACTATTTTAATTTGAATGTAGACTCGGACATAGGACATAAGAAATCCTTCTTAAATTATCTTTGAACACTAACAACTGTTCGAAATTCAAATCGTACGAAAAATCAAATAACAATAACAAAAGTCCCAAATTCAAAAACGAGGTCTTCTCGCGTGAGCGAACCAATGAAACCGTTACACGATAAGCAAGCAATATAAACATGGACAACATAACGATGGTTTGAATGTGTCCTGACGGACGTAAGGGGGTTGCCAAATTGTAAATAGTGCTAGCTCCCGTTTAGTTCGCAATATTTGTGCGGTTCCGTTTAAATGGAAAAAGGTGAGCATAGACAACAGCAAACGTAGAGCCGGTCAATACAGATTATAAAATACTCGTATAAAGGAGGAAAATTAAAAGACTTATTCTTACAATTCAGGCTTGTTATATTAAAAACTCAAGGTTTTGCTTAGCACAATATGACTCTTAAAAATTTTTGTTCTCTGTAATTTCGGATTGCCTTAGAATTCCTTGAAAAAATAAAAAGCTAGGAAAATAAATTGTACTTATATTTGTCTATATTATTACCGAATGAAACATTGTTCCAAAGCTGGCTGGTCTGCTTCAAACTAGTCTATACATAAATGGCGGTACACACGATATCGGAAACGCTGATGTGTGTAAGTCGAGGGAAATTAGACGTTACGACGACTGGGAATTGCTTAGACTGCTGCATTGTACAACGTACCACCGTATTCTGAATATCGTGTGGTTATGGCCTTACTTCGTATGTTTATATCTCTTAATAACTATATTAGCTACGAAAATGCTGTTTTCTATAGGTTTTATTTTATATTGTGCCTTAAATATAGGTAATTATACTAATGTATTGACTTCTAATATTATACAAAAGAAAAATTTTATTGAAACGATTTGGGTTTTGTTTCTAATCCTGTAAATATTCTTTAACATTTATAATACTGAAACTTAACACGAAACGAGAATTAATTAATGTTAAAAACAAGCCACAACTATAACTTTTAACATGAGTTTTTTATGCAATATATTAGCATTGTTTACCGTATAATAATAATTAAGAAAAACTTTTTACACGATATCACTAGAACATTATTTTATCTGTATCTTCATCTACAGAGCAATCAGTAAGTATAGTCTGTGTCACGCGTGCCTAATCACGTCACGCGCCATGATTCCCATTTGACGTGTTTAATTGGACATACGTTAGTGCGTAATTTGTGTTAACTCGATCATTGCGTACGTGTTTAGTTTTCAACCGATTTTATTAGGTACTAAGCGAGTTAAATCATGTTTAATAGTTTAATAAAAAATATAGAAAAATGTTACCATAATCTAGAACAATTTCCCTCCGTTTCGTACAATTTTTATTCGGTATCCTATTTGACATCTGTCACTATACCTGACATTATAGGAATATAAGATGCGCTAGAGAAGCTGTGTCATTTGTACCATTTTTAATTTCCTAGGTACTTACCTTATTAATTAATACGTTGCTAAAACCTTCATAAAAACTAAAAAGTAACATAGCCACACGAAAGAAGTATTTCACGTGTTAAATTTTAAAATTTGTTTAATAAGTAGTTGATCAGAACTTTCGCGAATAGGTAAATACGCGGATCACTAGTTGTATTACATATAATATTTCAGGTACGTATAAAAACACAGCCAATTCAAATGTCGTGCCTCAATATTAATTATAATAAGACATTAATAGAAGTATTTTTAATCTAAAAATTTAACTCATTACGAGCTACGTTTATATGCAAAAAGAGCATAAATTTTGAATATAAAAATACAATTTTCTCTAGGTCCCAAATCACAAGGGCCCTGTATTCGAGGCGCGAGTAATTAACGCCATGAGAAATAATTCACGGACCGACAAAACGAGATTTTTAATACGTAAATGAAATAATTCCTCAGATTGATGACGATACCTCGTTACCTTTTTTTCGGAATTTTCCCGCGCATTTTTTAATTATGTTTTATGGACTCGCGATTCGCAATTTACTGGATTAACTTCGTTTTGAATCGAGCCGTTTTAATTATTTGAGAGGATTGCTTTTTTATGGGGTGAATTTTGCTTTCGTACTTCTATTTGATATAAATATATGTACCTAATTTCTAACAATTATAAGAAGTTATGGTATTCTTTACTTAACTAAAACCCAAAATATTTGTCGTTGGGTAATAGAAATCTTAAATGTAATTAATATGTTGGTAAATTTCATTCACAAAAAAATCTAGCATATTCAAATTACATAGGTACATTATTAAAAATTACTTTTTTAGTTTATCCTTTCATTATAATGACCAAAATTAAAACACAAAACTTAGCCATTAGCAAAGCCACCTCGTATTCAAGTCATTAAAGTTTAGTCCTCGGTCCACACGTAGGTACTCGCCGACAAAACTCATCCACATGAATTCCTCTAATAATAATCCAAACTTCTCCCAAAATAACATTAAGCAAAATCGCCGTCCATATTCACGCATAGCCACAGAGTAGACAACCGCGCATGGAGGAGCTTTAGTAAAATAATAGAGGCAAATCATTCTAAACCCAACTTCCACACTCTATGGCTCACTCAGTTAAGGGTCGGCTACACTGTACCATGTTTTAAAATGATATGCATTTCATTTATAAACAGAAACGAGGACGACTCGGCAAACAATCTCCCTCAGGAACGAAACTTTCCGTCCACCTAGCGACAATATTTGAAAGTTATTTCAACATTCACAACCCTCATAGGCACCGTTAAAATTTTCCCTGCCGCCTTATTTATAATATACGTTTCTTTTATCTCTTTCTGGCATACGTAATAACGTTAAGAGTAAACGCGATAGAATTATTTACAAACTGACATCTCTGAATTAACGGTGGTCGGCTCATGATAATTTACATATTTAGGTGAAATTAACCTCGCTGCGTTAAATTGTATTATGAATATTAATAGCGTGCGTGTGCGGGTAATGTAATATATTTTGAGCCTAAGTGGAGATTCATCCTCACGACTAAGTGCAAATTTATGTTCTTTGTACTCAGTAGAATAATTATTACTATTTCGTGTGTCTAAAAGTTAGGCCGTTCTCCTATGAATATTCTGACCAGTCTTCTGCACTATTTATCTCGGTCATTTATTTTTCTACAATAAAATATTTAATTTTCTCATTCACTTATTGATTTTTATTAAGTTTTCTTTGTACACTTATTTAAAACTATAGAAAAAATGTAACAATTTAAAAAATCTTACGTTTTTGTACGACGATATATTCAAACTTATTAATAATATAGCTTTTTTTTTACAGTTAAGTATTATAACTAGGCTTAGGTAATTTCTTGAAATAGTATTGAGAAAACAAACTTCCTACATAAAATCCTACAATGATACAGTTAGAAGAAAACATCCCGGGGCAATTTTTGACTTTTCTTGAGGTTTATTTGGTTATCCCATAAAATATTACGAGGTTTGACAAGTGCCCTCAAGCTGCCCCCTAGTGGCAGCATCTAACGTATTCTGGTAACGCCTTAATTTTGAAATACCGTTATACTAAAGTTTATAAAAATGTGAAAAATAATAGTTATAATAATATGGATCCTTGTAATCTGAACAAATGGTTTTTATTTGTATTTTTTTTAATTTATTTCTTATTTATTTTATGGCTAAATATGCATATTCTGATTTTCATTGAAATTTTCACTTTTGCATAAAGCATAATTTGAATTCATAGCCTACAAAATATAAGAAGGTATACCTATACGCAAGGCAATGACGTTAAAAGAAGAAAAAAAAATACAGAAAATATTTCCAGCCTCAAATAATTAAATAACATGACGTTCAAAAAAGTTACTTATTGCGTCAAATAATTTGGAGGCCGGTAAAAATGTGAGGGGATTTAAATTTAATTTTCGAACTGGAACGTCGTGAAATATCCCCTGTGGCAGGTTCCAAGTTCAAATGTCGTAGAACAACATTTCTTGAAAGTTCGAGCGAAAAGTAAAATTAAAAACGGAACGTTTACTAAGTCAATATAATATAATCACTTCTGCTTCCGTTTTCTTTCCATTGCTAAAGAGCACGTACCTACTTTTATACAGTTTTTTTATTTATTTTAAAATGACTTGATTATATTGCATCGTCTTCCTTAGACATTCATCTTTGCACGTGATAGTGAAATAAAAATTAAGCAATATAATTTCGCTATTTTTATGACCCAAATTTGGTTAAACAAAAGCCTTTGCATCAGTAACTGAAAAATAGCAATTTCAGCTACTTATATATTTATTAAAAAAATTGAAAACTAGTAATATATTTTCATAATGAGATAAACAAAACATTAAGGGTTTTCCCCGACGGGCCGCGACTTGTAGCCGGTAATTAACAGGGTCTCCTTGGGGATGGGCCAGTCCAGCTAACGTAATATATTATATGGCAGATGACAACGAAGGGTTCGTTTTGAAGGATGATAATACTGAGCCAAATGTTGGTCTTTGGAAAGAAAAAGTATGACTATGTTTAGGTAGGAGAAATTTAAACCATTGTTATTAATCTACTCTATCTCTTAATAAAAAATAAAATAAAATAAAAAGCCTTTATTTGCTCCTATGAACTAGATAACATTTTTGTTAGTGGATTAGTAATTATGACTAAAGTAATTGTAGTTAGTATTATTAGTTAATTGAGGTAATTGTTTTTTCCTCCATAGGAACCCCCGTGCGGGTGAAGGCCTCCTCCAGGTGGTGCCATTTATCTCTGTCTTGTGTCAATTCTAGCCAGTGATTGCCTGCGGTCTCGCGTATGTCATCTGACCAACGTTTGAGCGGGCGACCTTGTTTGCGCTTTCCACTTCCAGGTCCTTTCCACACTGTGACTACTTTCGTCCAACGCCCATCATCAAGTCTCGCTATATGGCCGGCCCACTTCCATTTCAGTCTCCTGACTTGTTGTATAGCGTAGCTAATGGACTCCATCATTCTACCTACATTAACTCTATCTCTTGCTCGATTAAAAATAATTGTATCTAAGGATTTTATTCATGATTGTGATATTTAAAACTCTGTATTGAAAACAATTTTTTTGTAGTATATTCAAAAAGACAACAACCCCAAATATCTCTGACCCAAAATTAGTTTGAGAGTAAATATTATTAGGAACATTCATATAAATTATAATATACTTATAATTTAATACGTAAAATACGTTATTCAGTGGCCGCCTTTAGTTTCTTCCAAAGATTTCGAAACAGTCTTGCTAGGTATGCGTAAATAAAGTTGGAAGTTTGACTGTTTTTTTTTATAAGTAGCGTTCTATATATTCGTTATATACAGAGCCTAAAAGTGATTCATAAAGAACTGTAAATTAAAATGTCATATACCCTAACTATGGATTAGGTAACTTATAATACTGATAAAATTCACCGTTTCCATGTCTATTAAAAATAAGAGTATAATTTAACTTTAGTAAGACAATCTGCGCGTTATTTAATTTTCATAGTTTATCGTTGTTTTACGGACGATATTATGGCCGTCGGCGCTGTAGCGACAAAGCACTTGGCGATTAATTCTTTAATGTTACATGAAGTAAAATGTTATGTCTATTGTTCAGGAAAGTTTCAGTTAAATAACTCGTGTCGTTTTTATTGTTACATAAACAATATTGCTTTGAGTTTATGTGTACCGTTGGTTAATATTATATGTTTTTTAAAGCTACCAAAAAAAGTTGAATAGTTCTTAAATTCCTTTAAAAATCTAATTAACAAATATTTGTCATAGAATAAAATGGTCAAAAACTATATTTGCTTTCTTATACATACTTTGTGTGGCTAAAATCTATGAAAAAGACACAATAAAATGAAAGCTGATAGGTATAATGTAGTAAATGCAATAGACGAGATATATAACCTTTAAATCTTTCCTGACGTTTTTATAAGAGTTCAGTTCACCCCTGTTACTTACACTGAATTACGAATTACGCTGGTACCGTTAGCAACACAGTGTTATTGGTGATTTTTTAAAAATTTATTATTAATTTCTTAAAATATACTTTGTTTGCTTACCATACCATATTAAGGTAGATAGAGCACCGTGTAAGTATTTTAATATCTATCAATTGTCAATATAGCTATTTATATTTGTTTGTTGTAACTAATCTAACTCTTACTATGTTTTAGTGCTATAGTTATAGTTGTCACGTGGAAGGTAAATAATAGCCTGTATAACTACTACATACAATAATATTTTGTTCCAGATAAGATGTTCTGAGTTTAGAATAGATAAAATCTTCTTTTACAATCAGATAAATACATATTCATGCAAAAGAAACTAGTGCTAGAAAGAACTAAGACGGGTAGTTAATTCTCCTAACGACAAGTCTGCAAGTATGGTTGTTGCTGCCTGTACCTACATTCATCTCGCGGCCATAACTAGTATTTTTCGCGCAAGTTTTATGCGCTATTATTCGTTAGGAGGTATAAAAGAAGATCCGGGTCGGTTTATTGGCGTCCGGCTCATCCGGACAACATAAACCTCGTTGTAACCCCTTTATATCTGCACCAAAATCACAGCTTATGTATTGTTTATTTACGTATTGCTTAGTGTTCGCTTTACACTTGAGGTATACGGGAGGTGTCGGTTTTATTAGGCTATGAACATTTTTATAAGCGTCGTATGGACACATTGACTTTATTCGTGCTGTTTCATGGTAGGATAGGATATGAGGTGAACAACTTTTTAGAATAAATAATCTTTTTAAGGAATTAAACAACTTCTTTCTTAAAACAGATATGTTAGTTCATTTACATTCATACTAATATCATTTACATTTATTTCATTTACATTCATATTTTGTAGAATTATAGTACATAAATATATAGTACTTATTTAAATTAGGATAAAATTTTATTATAATAAAAAAATTAAAAATTTTGATACTGAATATTATTAAATATTTAACATTTTAAGATTTCGTGTTTTAAAATCAAAGCTTACTTTTATATTTTGTCAACGTTAATGAGTTAAGCACTACCAAAAGCACTACTGTTGATATTATTAATAGGTACACTCTAGTATAAAGTCAAATTAATACAAGCCTTTGATATCAATAGGCGAGAATGTCAAAACTTCACACATATTTGTTCACTAGCAGTTACAATTTATTTCTTAACAATTGCCAACAAATCCTTATTTTCCAATACATCGAATACACAAGAAACATTACGGCCCGTGATTTTAATCCAATTTCCCTTCTAGCATTCGAGAATAACATTTAGAGTCTGCAGTGAAATTGATTAACACTGGGCGGCTCGGATAGCAATAGGCTAGAATGTTAAAAATTCACACACATCGTATAAGTTACTCACAGCAATCCAAAAGCCATTTTCTGCCATAAATAAAACAGCTCTCGAGCGCCCCATACCTTTCAATTTCTACATAGTCACTATATTCCCGGGTCTATACTAAACAACTGTCATTTTATTTTATCACCAGGCTTTCGCGTAAACTCACTCGCTTGTGATAAATTTTAATGTTACGCAAAATATTGTCTCATGTCGCCCGGTAGGGGTAAACACGCCAAATTGAGTGTCTTACATAAACCTTATTTGTAAACGCTTACGTGAGGAAATTGTTCGCATTAATTAAGCCCGTCGTTATTCTGTTGCGTTGGACTATCTCTTATTTTATTCCTATGCCATTACAGTTATGGTTCGTTTGACATAATTATAATACAATATGTACTCTATTATCTATTTAAAATGTATTATGTATAAAGTGAATACAGCTCCCTTCTTATGTACATAATGTTAACAATATTTTTAAGAATCAGTATCAGAACGCAAAACCTTTGGGATCATATAAAATTATGCAAGCCGCGCTTTGTAAGGGTAACCCATTGTAAAAGTGTCTTTTAACAAACGCTTAAAACTTTTAAACTCCGTCCTGTTTCAAATCTCGGATCACTCTCTAGAGATTTTCCGTAAAAAATTAAGCACACAAAGTCAAAGAATGGAAAAATGTCCCTTTATAAAGAGTTCGTAAACATTTAGCTACGCTTCGGAATACAAAACGGTATTGTTACTTGAACTCTATGGCTATGGACTTGTAAATAATATATAAGTCTTAGTGACTTATATATTATTCAATGTTATATTTAGTATCTCTTCTTAGAACATATTTTTATTTAATTTTATTAACAGAACTCACTAAAACAGTAAGTACTTCATTCACTTCTTTAAATTATTACTATCATTGTATTTCGTACTTTTAGTACATATGTGAGTCCCCAAAACAATATCAAAATTCTTCACGACCCACACTTATATTCTTAAATACACCATAACCAGTTAACGATAACTTTTTAATGAGATGTCGTTGCTGTAACCCAAAGTACACCGAGCTAAATTATTCCTGTTGAATTCATTAAGTTTGAAAAGGTGTCGTAACTAGGTGTCTTGATAATTTAATCCTTACAGAATTGCCCAATTAAAATGTTGCCAACGACTTTTTAAATATTCACCGCGGTAAGGGTTAAGGAGGCCTAAAAACGAGTTGAAATTTTCTCACTGTAGGCACACTCCTGGGAACGTTATGCGAAAATAATGACATTTAGACGTCAATCAAAAACTTCGCTGAAAAGTTTTCGGGCTCGTGGAAAAGGCTTAGGTATATTTCCAATAAAATATTTGTTTTCAAATTACGGTAGATACTATTATATGAGGATTATTTTTCGAACATAGATAATTAAGTATATTTTGGCAGGTAATAAAGGATTGCATGGATTATGACAAATATTAATACTTATGTACATCAAGCGTCGTAATGTTATAAGAGGCTAATAAGAGATTCATTTTAATAATAATTTATATCTACGAAAGTACAAAGCATGCACTTACGTGACGACATTATATTAATTACACTATATAAACAGGAACTTTCTACAAATTAAAATTAAAATTAAACTATATATTAATATATATAGTTAATTAATATTCAATTGTTGATGTTTCTTATTTCTTAAAAATGAAACATATTTGCTGAAACAATCTATAGGTACCTTTAGTAGGTATCTTAATCCAAGCACATTTATAAAGTCGCAGTAAAATGTAAGACTGAAAGCTAATATCGATATAGCTATCTGAGGACAAAAAATCGTGGAGAAGCCTTTAAAACTTATTCTACATTTTAAGGGACTATGACGTTGATCTTGAATATGTTTTTTTTTTTTTTATATCAGCTGTATTTGCACATAAAAGAGAATATTCTATTGAGTTATATAATCGTATTTCCAATATAAACGTATAATCTTATTTGTTTTATACTAGTTACCGACACGTCTTCGTTCACGCTGTACCTATACTTTTACACTTACACTTTTTTCATCTGCTTAGGAACAATCGCCGTATTTTAAAGAAATATTATAAACGCATTCAGCTTTAATTGAGATAAGCACTAAGCAACACTTTTGATTCATTATTATATTATAGATTGCTATATTGAGGTATACGTTTAAACTTAATGCAGATCAAGTAGGTATTACATACCACACTTAACAAATCTGTACACAAAATTATTTCAATCAAAAGCTCCAATGTAATTTAAATGAGTAAAAGCAACTAGCACTACCGACGTCATAGTTAAAAATATTATTTTATAGCTATTATGATTTAGGTGTTATTTGTAAAAAAAATATAAACAAAAACTGTTGGAATGAAACAAAATCATCTCCATGCATTTGCTGAAATAGTCAAGGGAGCGACGTGGACAGACGGACTGGCAACTTGTAATATTTTCATTAAATTTCCCATTTCCTCGCTCTACGTGCTCTGAGTTGTCTCATCTGTTGGAAGATATATTAAACCAGTGTGTATACAAATTTATATTCTATAATTTACATGAATCTTTCTTGTACCTAATACTAGTGCAATATCTCAAAAAGCTGTGACATTTGAATACAGAAGCTGAAGATAAAGGGAATTATTAAAACGTGATTGTTATGTTTTTGGATTTTTTCAATAGTAACATAAGATAGTTAAATTTAATTTTTTAAAAGGTTGTAATAAATTATCGCTTATTGTTACAAGTGCCTATACTCCTTCACACTACACGAGGTAAAATAGTAATATAATAATTCTTTCACTATAAATTATTGTTTTTACATGACCTACCCACCTTATTGTTTTACTAATTTCATGTTCAGTAATAAATTAAAATTTTCACTCCCGTTACGCAAGCCTCGGTAGCGCAGTAGGCAGCGCGTAAGTCTCATAATCTTAAGGTCGTGAGTTC
>JADANM010006502.1:5784785-5799572 GCA_026213755.1 Eurema hecabe
AGCGCCATCTATGGTCACAGAATCCAAGTAATTTATGTAGAATAGCGCCATCTCTGCTTACTACATAAAACTATTACCTTTGCCACGTTACTAATTTTTTAGTCTTTATATTTGTAAAATATGTATAATATCTTTCAAATATTTAATCCTTAACTGGGTGATTTATTTTTTTAATTATTATAAGTAATAGGAAGAACTAAAATATATAATTTTTAATTAACCAAAAATAGTTTTTAGCGCCATCTATTATCCACATAGTGTCCTGTGTATGCCACTTCGAACTACAATGTCCACCTTTTAACAAACTTCATAGTTCACGAATAATATAATAGATGGCACTTAACATAATTAAGTATCATTGTTTGTTATATAAAAAGTATATTTTTTTAGGCCTCAAATCCCAATCTATACCTAACTAGAGCTATAACATAATTGTGCTACATACATATAATTTTAAAGCCAATTGAATTTTTTCTTGTTCTTATAATTGTTTTATTATATGTTACAAATAACTTAAACAATAATTAACAACAATATATTAAATACGTAGTTAGATTAAAACAAAAAGCACGTAACTGAATCCAGATCTATCTTTTCTTAAACTATTATTTTAACAGCTCCAAACTAGTCACTATTATTGTTATCAAACATTTTACGAATGCTAACGAAACCTACCCCAAAGTAGTGACGAGGCACCCTTAAACGTCCAATTATACCCCCTTTTAATGTGGGTGCCGCCACAGAGCTATTAAGATGAGATTTATATCACATCATTAAGAGCACTGATTAGTCACGGATACCATATTAAAGAATTCAAAACACAAAATGCATAGATAGGTATATTAAGCTATAACTCGAGTACGCCTTAAATTGATTAAATTATAGGATAAAAAAATATTTATAAAGAAGAGGTACATTTGAACGGGTTTAATGGCGAATTACAATAAATAAATGGTTAATGGAGATAAAAAAATATTCAAAACATTTAAATGATAAATCGCAGAAAATTAAACAAAAAGACGACTCCACACCGTTCAGACACCCAAACTAAATTAAGTTATCGACTTTGATAAAATACATTGTCTTTATTTTTTTTCGTTACGTGTTTAATAGTCAATTAATGAAGGAGGCAGCTACCTGCGGCGCTTTTATCCCAATTTGATTGTGGCAGTAGGCCTAATATCCATTTTAACATCGCGATTTATTTTGAATACTTACAAAAAAAGAAACGCAATCGCGTATTAAAAGAATATTTAGTAGCCTCTAATGTTTTCAAGACAAGATCAATTGCTTTTTTTTATATTTATCGAGGTGTTTGCATAAAAAAAACTAAAGTTAATTTTTAGTAAGTAATATAATAATAATAACAATATGTAGTGTTACAATTGTATTTTCTTTTTTGCAGAGATTAATTTCAACGTTCAAAAAATTAGAAAAAGTATTATTATGTATAATATTTATTTTCTATTTGCTGGAAGCTTTGTATATTGTGATATAGGAGACACTGATTTATGAGGATAATATTTATTAATTTCAACACATGACAACAAGCCGAAATAGCTCAGTTGGGAGAGCGTTAGACTGAAGATCTAAAGGTCCCCGGTTCAATCCCGGGTTTCGGCAACCAAATACTTTTTTATTTTTATTAGATCTGTAATCTACATTGAATTTTTAATGAACGTTGCGATAGCGTTTGTATATTATGTAGATATCTTATAAAACAAAATATTACGTATTCACTCATTTTCAATATTATAAGTCCATTCGTGTAAAATTACTGTAATATGCTTGATAAAACTCATAAGTTCATGAACCCCTTTCAATTCAACAAACCAACTACATACTTATTAAAGCCCTAACATACGTAATCACACGTTTACCACACCTATATTTTTCTCACAAATCAAAACACTAAATACCGCGCAATTATGCCCGGCTTATTGAAAACGATATCAATTTACACCATGATCCCCTACAATTAACCTTTTAAAGAGATCCACATACGATATGGATCGATTAAGTCTAATTACACATGAAGATATATGCCATAAATAGGTCTCTTTAGGTATATATGTCTCATGTTAGACTGCAATACAAAATACCACCTAATACCAGTTGAGATTTAAATATTTTCCAATCATGTATGCAATTAATTAATACATGAAGTGTAAGCCTTAGTTTTCGAATTAACTGCTTTTATTCTAGTTACATATTTTCTGATACAACATAATCTGTCCGTACGCTTATCCAAGTTAATTTAAATGGGAATTACAGAATAAGTTATACTTTCATTTATTATTATTACCGCAATTCCCAGGATAAGAACGTACGTACAAACTCTTTAGTAGAACAGCCAACCACTATTTAAGCATAAAAGAGAAAATATTGTAATATGTCTTTAATATTAAAACACCATAATGCAAACAAATTTTCGGAAAATTAATAAAAAAGGTGTTCCGTAAACGCTAAAGTGACAGTTTTGTGTCGGATGGGTACAGTTAATAATTACAATATTTATAAAAAAATATGACGTCAATAAATAATCTTTTGAATCGCTGGCATCAGGATGCTATCCATCAATGGAAATTCGGTTACCTACATTCGTAAGTGTCAGATATTTTCAATATTGGGGTTATTAAGATAAATTTACGTGTAAATATTTCTCATAATAAATAACCACGCTATAATACTTGTCCTTTACTTTGTTTGTAAATACAATTTTAATTTTAATGTAGAAAATATTAGAGTAAAAAGCCTACACTTAATGAAATCATACACTTATATACGAATGAATTAAGTAAATTGCCGGCCGTAATTAAAGAAATTCCACTTATTGTAGCTATTATTCAGATAATTCAATATAATTACGCTAGCTCGATACAATAATGTTCAACTAGAAGCCTCTTATTAGAGGTATTTAAGGTGCTATTAATCCTTGATACTGGTAATGGTTTTTAAGATCAGAATTCGTAATATGTAATTCAAATATTTTTTTATATGCCATAAAGATGTTTGCAAAAAATTCGCTTACTAAGTAATTTACTTACATGGCTGTTTTGTAGCTTTAAAACCCAATAGTATTCCAATGTTTTCTTTACATAAGCGATTCGTTACAATAGAGATATAGACGTGTTACTAACTAATGATAACATGCAAACTCCCTCAGTAACGCTGTCTACAACCAGTTTTAACATTATTAATTATAGCTGCAGATTAGAAACATAGAACCCTTTCAAATTAAGCCCGGTCAATAAATCGATAGAGACACGTGGAACTTTTTATTGGATTCAATTCGATAAGGTTCTTCAACGGTTTCAAAGGTGTGTGGGAGTGTCGGCGCCACCGCATCAAGTTATATTGTATGCTAATTTCACACAAGTTTAAATGATAATTAATACCAAAATAATTTGGAAGCGGCTCCTATGTGTGTAGACTGTAGACGGGTTCTCTTATAATACGGTGTTTTCATGCTCTATTCTTTAGTACCGGTTATTTTGTTATAGTTATGATCGGTTGTACCGTTGAGGAACATTATATTCTATATGCCTAATGCATCACTCGCTTTAAACTTGCCGCTGTTTCAATGTTGATGCCCGCCTATCATAACTTGTTTGGGTCATCGGTATAATGAAAACAAATGTTTCAGATTTTTAATAAAGCATGAAAAAATCTGAAAAATAATGTAAAGATCTTATTAGATCTTATAAGATAATTATAAGATCTTATAGAAATATTTGCTATTTCTAGAAATGTGTATAAAAATATGTATCATGGCTTAGTTGATCAGTTTAGTTTTTAAGCCCTTTAAAGGTTTTAGAACTTCCTGTTGGTTTTGAAATTTTATCTTGATGGCTGATACAATAATAATATTACTTTTTATATACTATACTATATATATCCTATAGATAACAACACAATTTTTGAGTATACTACAGTAGTACCTATACTCTAAGGTTATATAACACTAGCTGACCCTGCCCACTTCGTTGGGCATATTGTTTATCATCCTTTTCGGTTTTTACATAGCCTATGACACTCAGCAATAATGTGGCTTTCTATTGGTGAAAGAATTTTTAAAATCGGTTCAGTAGATCCCGAGATTACCCCTAACAATTTAACAAACACACAAACTATACTTCTATGTAATATTAGTATAGATAACGTAATAGTACGTGTAGGTATTAAGAATACGAGATCGTGTTGAAACTTCAGGAAAATAAAACAATGTTAAATTCTTAACTCGAAAGTCATGTTTTAAAAATCATATAAAAACATTGAAATATAAGAACAAGCTATAATTCTGCAGCTTTATTGGTTCAATTAATGACATTAGCAATTTACATGCATCGTATGATCCATAAATCAATTTTAAATGCTTTTAATATGCTCATTACGTTACGGAACGCCTTCCAAAACTGTGGATGAATATTGAAGTAGCTTCGTGGTTTACAAGTTACGGCAAAGATTAAGGACGGTTGGATATTTTTTTCTATGTAGTGACTTAGCTCTAAGAGATTATTAGGGTATTCTGATGGAGCTTAGGTTTCGAGATTTGATGTTAAATAATATAGTACATATATCGTACACGTGGATTTAATAGACGTAGATTTTTTCGTATTATACTTTGTATAAATGTTTATATTTCTATAAGGCATGATAACAAACCTAATAATGCTAATGACACATTTATTACTTTTGATTAGTTTTGTATTAAAGCATTAAAGCAAGCAAAATTTTGGAAAGGTACCCCAAAAAACACAATTTAAAAGATTTTTTTGGGTATGTTTCCTTATGTATTTCTTACTATCAGGCCTTTATCACAGAGTAGCATTCTTTCGAAAAGTATACCTACTTAGTATGTTAATCCATTAGCCGGTCGAGTTTATAGAAAATGACTTGAAAAATAAAATATGAAGAAACGCACAGCATTTAAAATCATACAACTTATTTTCTTCGTGCGGCGTTATCTATGTTAATGGCGGTTGCTTACAAAATATTCAGAAAAGAATCGTATCTTACAAGCATTAGCGCCTCATATCATATGCAAATTGCCGAGATCCCGAGGACCACAATTACCATGCTCAGGCGATTTCTCTTAACCATTTACCTATAGCCATTTTCTTAATTTTCTTTATCTACATATTTTACGATCTCTATATTGTACGGCGTTTGAGGTGATGATTTTGGGTGGTCCAGCTTCGGTGTAATGATGTTATTATTTATATGGTATTATTAATGATCTGTACGTAACTGTCTCATCAAGATACGTTCGGTTTCAACCAGCTTTCATTAGTAGCTATCAGATCTACGATTGAGTTTGGATTTGTTTATTTTAATTCGCTTGTCAACAGCCGCTGGTGTTGTTAATATGAATGTATTACAATTATTGTATTGAATTATATATTTATAATTAGTATATTTAGTTTATTTGTGGTAGAAACTGGCTATTGTCGTTAAAAAAACATGCCGATTGAATATAACAAAATAAAAAAATTAAGATATTCATCTTATCATGATGTAATTGTAAGACTAACAGTGAAACATAACACATTATATAAACTATTAAAAATTTGTATACCCTTACCTTACCTTACCGTTAAAAGCGATCGGTCGTATTCCTCGCATTAAGATCATTTTGTTTATAAAAAGTACAACAAACACTTTAGCTGAATTGAAATAAATAAAACCATTCAAAACTAAAAAGGTAGAAGCTAGATATCTACAAGCCAAATAGGTTAACTTTTACTAAATAAGAATGTAAAGAATTATTTTGTTTATTGCTCTTATCAATAGTACACAATCGTTAGATCGACGGCACACAACAAAATTGTAAGGAAATCTTGTACAGCACTGATTTATAGGTACAACTTTATAACAACGTATGCGGTAGGCTCCTTGAGGAGACGATAAATTATTCATTCCCACTAATTAGACCTCGGTACATAATGATATGCTGTTAGATTAGTTTATTCTTATCAAAGATATATTTCAAGTTAGGTTAAGTGGACGCAGATAATGTAAGAGTAAGCTATGCTTAGATTTCTTTTTGTTTCAATGTGATTTCATTAAATAAGCTACTTAGCAACTTCGTCAAGTAACTTGCTTATATTAAGAATATTTTGTGTGACGTCCTGACAAAGATAAACATTTGACGTCAGTTATGACTATAGTATGATACTTGTCAATATGTCATAAACAGTCGGACAAAACTTAAGTTACATATATTACCACTTCAAGCACTCCTCCCTAACATAAAACCCTCTTTTACACGTACGTCAAAGTGGAGCTTCGTAAAGGTATAGTTTTGTTTAACAATATTCTTATAGCTGGAGAATGAGAGAAACTCCTTTCGTCCGCAATTAAAGTAGTAGAATTGTAGTTCTTATTAACTTAAAACCTCTTATCAACTTATTGTTATTCAACATAACTTAAATACTAATTAAGGCACATAGCAACACATACATCAATAGAATCATCGAAAAGGGTATTCTGACTAGCCCCAAAAGAAGGGGTACATAAGGTCAGGCGAAATGTTTGTCCGTGGGAACCTGCTCTGTTTGCGGACCACGTTTGTTGGCCTCTCCTCGACAACTAAACACTCGACGCCTTTTGTCCGAAAATGTAATGGGAATAGATAAATATTGAAGAGTGCCGTGGCGCTATTGATGTACGTGGACATTATGACGATATTTCGAAGCGAGCTTCGGATATTTAACGTGTTTTACTCTTAAGCCTTAATTATATTATTCATGGTATTAGGCCCCATTAGTTTAAATAATAAAGGTAGTGTTAGCACTAAATGTTATATTGTTTACACTTACTAGGCAATCATAAATGCGAAAGTTGATGAGGATGCTAAATGTATCATCTTCTTCTTCGTCGTCGTGACCTCATGACTGAGGGACGTGACTATGGTGCGTCACCCTGGCCACCATTTTCTTCCAGTCACTTCGATCTTGAGCCATCTGGATGGATGTTTGTAATGAAGCTCCCGTAGCGTCCTGTGTTGGACGAGTCCATCTTGTAGGGGAACGCCCTCTTGCTCTCTTTCCTTCAATACAGCCAATGATTATCAGCCTTTCTAGACTGTCTGGGTCTCTAAATGTATGTATTTGTGAATGTTTAATGTATTCTATCAAAAGAGCTACAAATAGATTTAGCTGAAGTCTGCCATAGAAATAGAACTCTATGATCAATTATTATAATTAACGCTAAGGATACTTTCATCCCAACATAGTCAATTCAAACAAAAACTACACAGGCGGCTACTTAATAACTTTAAAAAATTCTTTATATTATATCTTTAGAAACATTTATTCTTTATTAATAAACATTGTACACTATTGCGTAATTAATCCCTCTTAAAAATTAATACGATAATTTCATGTGATCAATTAATCTTAAATCACCTTAAGGCGATTTTATTAATAAGTGTTCTTTTTTTTTAATTAAGGAAAACCTGACACATAATCCTTATCCAATTTTTGCATCGGATTGCAAATCCTTAGATTATTTTGGTAATAATTCCATTATTTTTGATAACAAACGAAATTTATCATGGTTGTTCATGTATTATTGTTTTTATAACCTTTCAATGTTATATCGATCAATAATTATGTAATTTTTATCTATATTACTATTATATAGCTTGTATCTAATAAGCCGATCTTTGGTTCTAATAAGCCGATTTTAAAGATTCTTTTAACAAAACAGTTAACGTTTTTAAGCGTCATACGCTATGCTATAGTTTATGTTAACCTGTTTAATATTGAAATGTTGGAACAAGTTTTACGTGGGTAAAACCACGGGATGTAGTTAGTGCATTATACAGCAGTTCTCGTATCTGTTAGTCTCCTAGTTGATAATTAAACATTACTATGAACATTATTTTAATACGTATTGTAATAATGCGAGTTCAATATCGTCATCAGTTTAAAGTTATGGAATAAGGCGCTCCTTTCTTTTCTAACACCACGCAGTCACAGGCTTGGCTTAAAACATATCCGCAAGCGAACCTAATGGGTTTGTAATAGCCGACAACTTCAAATATACTGGTGGCGTTAAAAGGACGAAGGGTCAACATTATACATGGCCGGTGGGATCTTGTTTATAGGCGATAGCGGGAATCCAATATATTTTTTCTATAACCAATCTACATTGGTTGCTTGCTAAGATAGGTAAAAATTTATGAATTTTGGAAAAAGAGTATTCGACATAAGAGGCAATTCTAGATACTATTTCAATTACTAAATTTTCTTTGAAAATCTTTTGGTTTAAAACACATTGGTTAGTCAATTTAATACGCGATAAAAAAATATCGTAAGCTCGCGTCGTATATAAAGGCTTTATACTCAAAAGCGTATAAATTATCGCTCAACGATTAAGCCATAAGAAGACAGTGAATGTCCAATATTTACCAAGAGTGGAGTATTTTTTGTCAAGCTTGAGTAGAAGGGTTGAATGGCTGAGGGTGTTAGACGAGACGCCGCAACCTTCACTTTGGGATTCCAGATATTTTGCCGAAACCATTACAATGAGACTGTTTCACTCGAGTGGGTCAGCTAAGAAGCTGATACTGAAGTAATAATGTCTTTTGAACAATCAATCTGAAAGTTAACTTATGTATTTTAAACTTGTCTCCCGGAGTCATACAATACCTAACGTTACATACATCATATATTTTATCCACATGATTTTATAGTATCTCTGTTGTGTAGGTAATAGCTGTACATTGACTTTTAAAATTCCTTTAGTTTGCATTTGTAATTCATTATATAATAAGTTTTTTTTTTTACTCAATAAACATTGTAAATAGACTTTTTTAGAAATATAAAATTATACGGCCACTGTGCGTAGGAAACCGATATTTGGAAGGTAGTGTTTGCTGAACTCTTCACTCCCATTGTAATAAGGGCTAGAGAGGGTACAATTTGTTTGACTTTCAGCTTTCAATATACAATTACTTTGATTTATAACTACGTACATATGGGCATACTTACATTGTTCATATTTTTATTTATTTTTTTGACATTTATTCACAGCGCCATCTAGTTCCAAGCTAAGCTTGTGTTATGGCAACTAGATAACGGAATAAATTACATGTACATACTTTTCTGTTGTAAATACATACACACAATGCATAGCATACATATTGTGACGATTCATACTAATTCTAACACATAAATTTTAAATATAATCGCAATTATAAAGACTGCGTGTTAGAATGACCCATTCATGACGAAAATTTCTAGTAACTTTGTCTAAAAGAAACATTCGAAAATCAAAATATGAATGGAGCCCGAAATATTCCCAAAAATTTGTTCTAAAAGCATTGTCAATTCATGAGCATTACCAGGTAGGACCGGCTTGGGCCAAATGTTTAAACTATCTGTTAACACAAACCTAACTAGTTGCTCGCATGAACCCCGATTAACATTCCCCTATGAACTAACTATTCTTACTTAATAGACCACACGTTCTACGGGTTTTTCTCAAAATGAATGGATAGCTTCACCCTCGTAAACATATGAATTAATGAAGAGATGTATACCTATGTACATAAAAATATGTTTATAGCGCAGGAACCGAACAGGGGACCTAAACATATTACATATAATACTTTAATAGGCAAATTAGTATCTTTGGTTAGTGAATACAACAAGTAACGAAAAATACTTTTTTAACATATTGGATGCAGAAGTGTTTCTGACAAGATCTTATTTAGATCGCCGAAAATAGATCGCCTTATTATAAACTTAATAAAATTATACAATATATATTGTATATGTTATGCATATTATTTCATGAACATATTTTACAGAATAATTTGTTTTAAGGTACTCTTTTAAAAACAGACGCATAATTTTTCAAATGAATGTAACATAACCGCTTAGCGCCTCGAACAGCCCTCTAACGATTTCCTAAAACTCCCTCCAAAACACAGTGTTTGTAAATGTCTTTAACGTCAAACACACCTGTGGCGATGAGCGACTCATTAGCACATGCATCAGGTTAGTATTGACAAACAGAATCGGCTTCTCGCTTCCAGATGAAGGAATGTGGCTATTTATAACTTTTAGTATGGGTTGGAAATATTGGTAGAATATTGGTTGAAAAATTTAATTTTAATTTTAATTTTTATAACTACCTAGTATACCTCGAAACACAAATGTTGTTTTATCCCTCAATAGCTTATTATGTCCATACTATTATTTCCTACGCAAAAATGTACTTATTTGTTTTTTTAAAAGTCTCGTCTTATTTTCCTGTTACGATATTTGGATTCTAAGTTCAAAAACTATTTAAAGTGAAATTATATTTTTAAACATCAATTCATGAAAATAATAATACCGATTCATGCAATTCTTTGCTTCTAAATCCTCGTTTTATCGTCGAAGGAAATCCGTATATCTATGTATGTCAAGTTTGTTAGAGGCAATTTGATTTAGTTCTGCAAAACGAACGAGATTACTTGATTTTCATTTGATTTTGCAAAATATTGCCAGTGAGAATAATTTGCTGATTTTATTTTCTGAAGTTATCTGAATATTAAAGTAATGTTTGTTGAGGAATACAATTTTTGAATAACATTTTAATACTATTATCTTGCATGCACTGTCTGATAGTAGTTATATGTAATTATTGTTATAATACGTAATTTGAATCACGTGAGAAATATGCCTAGTCTTAATACGATATGCAAAGAATTTAAAAAGCCACATTTATCACATAGTTATACGTTGAAAACGCAAATGATTCATGATGTAATTCCTAGATTTACTCGTAGTACGTGTAAACCGTGACATCGATTTCAAATGGTGTATCGACGATTAGTACACTGACGCTGTTATCAAGTTTTCAACAATATAGTATATTTCGACGCTTCTAAAATAGTTTGGTTTTTTAAAAGGATTTACAGCCCCTTACCGCGGCAGTTACGAAAATATGTTCATACGGTAAATGCATTTTTAATTTAGCTTATTGATATAACTACCAAAATTCCTTACTATCAAAATAAAAAGTTAAATTTTTTTTCCCGAGAAAAGTATTGTTTAGAATTTAATCTATCTGAATGCCTAAAATAAGCTAAACCTGGACTTACGAGCAACGTCATAAAATACATCCATAAATCCATACATTCACACACCCATATATCATTATATATTTTCGCATTTATAATTAACATTAAAAAACATTAGTATGTTTCAATAGACATTAGTATGTCTATTTTCATTTTTAAAACTTGTTGTTCTTTAAAAAGCTAGAGACGTGACATAAAAATTAACGTTTAGCGTCATTGTGTGTTAACATTAATGCCTTATTCGGAATTTACAGTTTAAGAACGCGTCATATCAAAAGAATGGAGCATTGAAAATGATAACTAGGAAGGTACTTATTTATTTACGTCAAACGAACCGAACAAAGAGACACGTTACGCTAAATCTTTATTATATTTTGTCACATCACCTATTCATACACAATACAATAAATATAATAGAGAAAATTGTTTAGAAATACTATATGTGACAATGATTTCAACACTCGAAATATTTTCGGAGAATCTCATTGTTAAATCAATTTTATTTACGCGATAACCTTGTGTCTCGAAAATTATAAACAAATCTTTATTAACAATGTCAAATTGATATTAACGTTTCTGGTTTACATTATCGAATTGTTGTTATTATAAACTATTAATCTTATTGTGTCATACTCATAAAAAGCAAAGATAAAAACAAGAACATATAGCTATACTTATATGAACATAAAGAAGTCTGAACGTTTCTGGAAAATATTAAAATCAATGTTTATGAAAAAGTCTATTTCCAACATTAATCTTTTAATCCAAACAGGATGGAGAGATTAATTGACATATCGAAAGTTCCTCGAAAATGTCACTATCTCTTACCTAAAATAATATTTTTGAATATCTAATCTAATGATAACTTATAAAAAACATTCTTATTAACTGTTTATAAAAAGACACATGTAAATTTAATTTTCAAGTATTTAACACAGTTATGGTGTGTATTGAAACAATACTTCGTGCAAATAAGTTATTTATAGGGCTTACGATTCTGTGACGAGGCGACAATCAATATGTCCCTAAATTCCTACCACCGGCAACCATTCCCGCTCGACGAGGTGCTAATGGAACCAAGCACGCTCATACGATACACCATCAAAGCCAGTTAAACTCACCATAACCTATTGGTCTTTCACATTACACATCTCAAACATTCTCCTTCCGGTTACCTCAAGTATTGGAACCGTTCCCCGTCACTTATTGATAATTTACATCTTGTAAACACAGCCCTTTAAACGTATGCGCGTAATCCGATAATAAAAATCCAAATATTTGCCTAATCTTCATATCTTTGCCATAAAATCCTTCACAATTGTACGTGTCAAATACATATAAATAAATATTTGTAAATATGTTTATTAACGGTTGTATGCTGGCATTGGTGTAGTGTTGTGTTAATAAAATGGACCTTAATTTTTACAATGTCCAAAATAAGACGTCGGATTAAGTTTTTGGAATTCGTACACGGACTGTTTGATAAGCGTGAATAATTTATGCCCTTGTACAGAAATGTTGATTTTTTGTATGCAAATGAAATTTAAAAAAAAACCACACATCATTTGTGTGTCAGTGTATAGTACTTAACGCCGGAGTTAATGAAGAGAATTTACGTATGTGTCATGTGTTATATATTCACGTCAAATTTACTGTACATATTTTTATAAATTGTTTTAAGTAATATAGTATTCGTAGAGGTATAAGAGAGTTTTTCAGGTAAACAAGGTTAACTCCATAACTTAGTCTGCTGGCATATTTAGGTAACTGTATTTATATGTTCTAAATAGTAATATTACGAGTAAACAAATTTGTAATTACACGTTTTAAAGAAAAGAATAAATGAAAAATAATTGTGAGTTAAATATGATTTAATTTCGTAATTTTCTTAGCAATTATGTAATTTCGTTTTCAGCATCTGAATAATTATAAATATAGACACGGCGATACATTTCAAAACAGTAATATAACTTTGTATAAGCGCTTCAAAACTAACATTTACGTTGGAATGTTTCTACATCTTTTACACGTATTGTCGACTATGAATACATACATAAAAACATGTTATGGAATGTCTAACATCGATCGTAAATCGTAATCCACAGTAAGTATATATCAGTTAATACATTCATAAATAATTGTATAGACACTGGGCGTTACACTAATGTTGTTTGAATCATTTCCTATAAGTTAAATATTTTCTAGTCGTAATTACAGACAAACTTAATCCACTAATTAAAAGAACACAAAATCATACACTGCCACCACGCTATGGCACAGATCTTAGATATTAAAAATTACAATGTCTTGTATGACAATTTGCTTTTGTTAGGATGACTTCGATACCAAAATAATTTTCGATAAAATTATATTTATACAGTAATATAAAGCCATCGTACTATACTGGTCCAGTGAACCCTCTCTTAACTAGTAATCGATATAAATTTAAGAAACTTTTACCTCTGTACCTACTTATGTATATGTCGATTATTTTTCTCTTAACGTTATGATCAAAAATAAAAAAAAAGTATGGCAGTGCTTTTATTATGATGCAGTTATCAAATGTATGTGTTTATATATCAATATTCCGCAATTTTTGAGGATTCACTGCGTACAAATAAAATGTCAAAAGAGATTCAAAAACCTATCACTCACGTTCAAACACTTAAAAATAATATATACAAAACTTCCAAAATCATACACAAAATTCATTTCATACATTACAATAAAACTGAAAACATAAGTAAGATGTTCCGCGGTGCTGTAGTTCAGGTCGATTGTGACAAAACACAAGAGAGCGATCGGATTAAATACAAAACATTAAAAAACAATTTTACATCTAACACCTACGTTTACAAGTTTCAATTTAAGTTTTTCGATAAATAAGTAAACATATTAGTATATTTACAAGCAGATAACACGATTCGTGCTAAAAGAGTAAAGCGTTTAAATACTACACTGAGAATTGACACAAAGGCGCTGTAAGTACACGATAGCGAGCCGGAGCCCGCGGGCCGCGGCCGGCGCGGCTCTACAACTCAAACGCTATCAAACGGTTCGGCGCATGAAAGGGGAAATCATTCGACGCGTACTGCCGGTACTGCCGGTACTACCGGTACCGCCGGTACCGCCGGTACGCACACCTCGCGTGTAAGCAATGAGTTCAGCGGTGGTCTGTCGGAAGACTCGTGACTAGTGAGACTACTATTTGCTCTTTGTACTGAACCTTTTTCCTTTTAGAGCACAAGTGGAGCGCAGAAGAGCAAACGCCACGATATTACACGACCTTATGGAATTTCACAGCTCTAGACGTATTCCCGGCTCGGCTTTTTTCTCCCCATTCAAATGTTTGTTCGGTCTCGGTTCAGCTACCATTCGAGCGTTTGTGGTGCCGCGGCCGCCGGCGCGCGCTCACCTAACACTATCCAGTCCTCGTCACTGTAATAATACTGCGGTAGTTGACTAATACTCTGTCCACTCACAATGTCCATCGACAGCTGGCAACGAAACGCGCAAGCGTTGAAGCGTGAACGGCGGCGGAGGCGGTGGAGACGTCGGCGACGAGGCGCCTACGTGCCGTCGCAGTTCCGCCGGCGCTGGTGGCGCGCGTGCAGGTGGCGCACGCCGTGGCAGGGCTTGAGCGCGTTCTGCGCGGGCGGCCGGAGCCTACGCTGCGGGCGCCACTTGGGCACGGATCCGGCCAGCAC
>JADANM010006502.1:5809698-5825565 GCA_026213755.1 Eurema hecabe
ATGTAAATAATACTACTTTTCTCATAAAAATTACCTCATTAATCAGGATTAAATATGATTATTGAAAGTATGTACCAGTCTCCTGCCGACCAGCCGGGAGCGATTGAAGCAGAGGTACATGTCTTGCACCGGCGAGTGGATGAGCAGGTCCAGGCTTACGCCGCGTGTGCTGATCGTGAGATTCGCTGTAACAAGAGAATACATGGTATTAACTAATGAGGAACATTTACTACACGACTTTATAAAAATTCTTCTTAGTCTTACATAAAAATTAAAACCCGAACGTGTCTTTAGTAATTTAATAGGATATAATTATATTAACACGACTAATTAAATTCTCTATAAAAGTAGGTACTATATCCAATTACTAATATAATACATCCACAGCCTCAGAAATTAAGTTAAGTTTAAGCAACATTGCCGCCCGTGGTCACATAATAAATTCAATTAGCTACATGAGCTCATATGATATTATGAGAAAGTCATAGGTGATATGAAATCATCGTTAATGTTATTTGAATACTTCTACTACACTATAGAAATAAAAAGTCAATAAAAATTAATCTATTACTTGACGAGTACATGATTGTTCGGGCAGGGATTACATGCTTTCGTTTTTATTCATCTGTTTCTCCAATTACGCGTCAAAGAACATTTTATATGATATATCCTGTTCTGATACAGGGATTAAAACATCTTCCTTTTATTAAATGCATACCTACAGCGTCATTAATATATAAAGATTTGAAATGGAATAGCATTAATGAGTACTTAAAAGACGTCTCAGTTACTTTCTTCAGGTACCTATATTTTCAATAAAAAAGTATGAATATTACAACAATAATAACTTATTCTTTTTATATAACTAAAAATTGTATCTTCTATTATACTCACTACTCAAATAAAACTTCAACAAACTTCGCACACTTGAAGCACGTGAATCATAAGCATATGCGTTCATGCGTCATTAGCCCGCCAGCCTAATTAAAGGATTAGAGACCAAACAGCATCATGTAAGACGAGCGACTCATCGATTAGATAACGTGAAAGAGGAAAGTTCGAGTGGAATTCGATGACCTAACGCGATCGGACACCAATAAAAAAACTACAACCGGCTGTGACACCGGCCAGTCATTTCAATTACCATTAAAAGAAATAAAAATACTCCGGGCGGCCTTTACGGATATAAATTTGTTATAATTTCAATACTAGTGAGAAAGCGATAACTAGATTCGAATCCCTTGTTCGAAATTTAAACGCTTTATTTTGTCTTGAAGTTATACAGAGGGTCAAATTCAAAGTGAAATATATATTTTTTCATTGGAATAAATATGGTAGCACTTTTTATTGTCTATGGTGAAACATAAAAATGTATAAAGTTTGTTGCTGTTTCAGTGATTCAAAGAATGAACCGTAACATAACCCACTTTTAGTTAGGCCTACCCGATGGTAAGAACGATTCCTTACTACAAAATCTAAATTGTAGCAAATGTATTATGCTTCCATAAATGTAGACGACTTTTACGTGACCGCGTCGCCTAGTCTGCAATTTCGTTTAAGATATTTTCATTATGTGCAAATTGCTACTTTGTTTTTTTCTTAATTTCCTGTTTGCTGTTTGATATAAGAAGGTTGAATATTGATAACGTGTGACGTATAGTGTTTTATTACAAAATCTTTGTACGAGCATGTAAACATATTAAAAGAATGTACCTACCTGAAACCTTAGATAATACGTACAACTAATATTTGCAAATTTATTCGGCAATTATTGTGATACATTATCAGATAATGCTACTACTTCTAGTATTAACTAGATACGTAAAATGAGATAAGAATATGTAATGCCGGACTTATTGGCCTGAAATGGTTAGTTTTTACACGCTAGAAAATAAGGTTATTTTTTAACGCGTTGCCTTTTCACGATTTTCTTAATATAAAAATAAACGACTATGCAATTTCTACAAGGAAAGAATGTTACAATAGGAAGTATAAGAATATCACAATCAGAACACCCGCAATTTCGAACACATTTTTAATATTATACGTGTATAATGAGGTATATTGAATTTAAAATCATATGTTGTAGACCTTATTTAAATTTCTAATAGCCTTTCAACCTACTTCAATGTGAACCACCAAAGTCTTGTAAAACTATAACTGTGTTTACCTTTAAAATCTAATTACAATACGTGTTATGGCTGTTTACCGAAAACGGCGGTCGATCAACAAGCATTCGTCGATCGTACAAACATCTACAACACCAATGGGCCATATTTCTTTCGTAACGAAAACACAAACATTGCCCAACCTCATCACAGAGTTAGCTATTTTTCGAAAAGACAACGTAATCTCAACTACTATGGTAAACTGTCTTTGATCGCGCCGACGCACTTTTACTTGTGTATATTTGCAGGTGCAGGTTTTGGTCTTGATAGATAGCGAGTACCCAGCTTACTCCGACAACAAGTTATCATCTTAAATTGAAACCACAGTGTAGTTCTATGCAGAATAATTATTATCACAAAGGCACGTCTCAATATTACTCTTAAAGATTTTAACGTAAAAGAACTGCATTTAAATAACTTTTGTTTACATTAATAAAAAGCGAAAAAGGATATTTCTAATGGCTAGAACTGACTGACAAAAATATCCATTTATACACGTGAATAATAAA
Organism: Eurema hecabe; assembly: GCA_026213755.1. Lineage (NCBI taxonomy): Eukaryota > Metazoa > Arthropoda > Insecta > Lepidoptera > Pieridae > Terias > Terias hecabe. The sequence goes on from JADANM010006502.1 coordinate 5,812,376, forward strand.
CATTTCTTTTTAGTAAGCAAAACAAGCCCTTATTAATACAAAATGGATCAAATTACATAAAATCCAACAATTTCAACACGGAAATTTCATAAATACTTTGAAAATAGCATCCTTTCATTAGCAGAACAATTATCGCACGCTGTAACAATTTTCACTTGAGGACTGTTGCGTTCCCGATTCGTTACGCCCTTTGAACAGTTAGTTGGTCTATCTGTTTATCAGTCAAAGACCGTTAAGTACTCTTAGCGATGGAATGTACACTTTGGTTGTAATAATGAATTTTACTTTAACATCACCTACTGCTTAAATTGTCACACTATTGAAATACTTGCACACATGGCAACAGCACTATTTTTTTTGATTCCTCAAGGAGTTTTCATTTCGTTGAATGCGTTTATATCATATCTTAAGCTGAAGTTTTCAATTTTTAATTTAGTGTTGGTTTTTCTTTTCTAATATTTTGAGCAAAAACATTGACACAAAGGTTATTTGTGTGACGACTTCACCTCTCGCAGTGTAATTCGTTTATTGCCACAGCCTCGCGTCATTTGTCACATAAATACGAAAAATATTGCCAATGCACGAAATTGTCGAGGCTAGTCTAACAAAGTACAAAGTTAGCGCCTCGATTAGAACATAATATAAATACGTTTATCTTTTCTAATCCTTGTATACAATCTATGAACAGCGATATTGCTACTTATCGTGACAGCTATGATATGATCAGCTACGCTTTTCTTTCTATTGCTTTTAATAGACCACCAACGTTATATATAAATATGTTAGTGATTATTAAAATTATATCATGAAATGTATGACTTTCCATAATAATATTAATCACGTTGATGCCTGAAACGAATTTTTGACGTACGTAGTATATTTTAATTAAATAAGAAATGCTTCGTAAAAAGCATTTATTTGACATTTATACAATGGAGTACATGTTTAAATTTAAAACAAGAAGCTGGAATTAACTGCATTATATAAGGCATATATTTCTCTGTCATTAGTTAGGTATGTTGACTTGATAAATATAAAAAATAAATATCTCATATGGAATTTAATATTATCAACTTAATAAAATAAAGCAGGTTAGATAAAATTTTATAACTTTTCGATATACTAAGTCCATATGACTTAACTATATGGAACGATTTATCTAAACAATGTATCTTTAAACGTATCGAAGATTACTTGTAATCCATGAAATGCTATTATTTTCCGGTGCGCTTGAATTGTGATTACCGATGAATGGTCAACGTCCGGCTATCGACGCCGATAAGTGATAATAATATACCGCATTATCTTAATCGTAACCTGCATTTCCTTTGCGAAGATTACTTCCAAATCGCGTTGTTATATTTATGGTACTAGGCTTATTTCATGAAATATGGCTTATATCAAATATACGCTTCCTTTTGGTTAGGGGAAGTCCAATGGTCGTAGTGTTTTTTTTTTAATTTTATTTACCTGCTTATTTAAATAATTGCTATGCATGTTTTTATAATGGTACTATATATTTCAAACTGTAATCTATAAGATAAAAATATATAAACAAATGTGTTGCTATCCGCCAAATACTCATACGCAAATCAAATGTAAGCGCGCCTTAAGTCTAGTATTTTTGACAGATTTGTATGACGAACTGTCAAATCGGACAATTTTTTTAATGTTTTTAGATGATTCCATGAAGGACGAGGATGTATTTTGCGCAGAGAAAAACAGGATAGGTTAAAAAAATTACAAACCACACGTTTTATTATGATTTCTTATAGAGCATTAACTACAACATTATCTAGTAAAACAACAATGTTAAACTATTAAACAGAGCGATATCTCGTGTTTACTAAATTATGAAGTCATTCAATTTCACAAAAATAAGTCGCGGATAATTAATTTGATTATTTACTCGTAAAAAGTGTTATCTGAGGCCTTGTCTACAATGGATTTACAAACATTGAAATAACAAAACTTCTACGTAATTATAATACATTTATTGTACGATAACCCGATACAAAGGTTAGTTAGTTTCTAAACTGTTAGATGTCAATAAAAATCGCTATTACAGTTTACAACTAAGCTTCAGGAAATACTTATATCCATAAGTATCTTCCACCATCTTTATATTTATATCTATTAAATATTAAGTGGAAAATATAATAAAAACGACAACGGTACCAAGTCTTAAGAGATTACCCTTATTATATATGTATATTTAAAAAATAATATAACAAATCTTAAGCAGACATTAAAAGATTACCATTTTAACATTGGTATTTGTTTTTATCTTGGGATAAGGATAAGCTGTTAACTTTCTTAATTACGATAATCCTAGCATATTCAAACATTTAACATCACCGGAGAAGCACAAAAGTATTACAATTAAAGAATATTATACTCATAAATATAGCAAATTTCTGTTAGAAAAACAATTTTTAAAACCCGTTCAGCAGCACCCAAAATTAACCCCTACAGCTTCCCAAATTTAACAACTACTTCTCCATAACATTACTACCCACAGAAGATAGATTAATTATACATATAACAAAAAATATTCCAATTGTTAAGGTTAAGTTTACTTGTTTTATCGAATTAAGTTCACGTAGTGGAACGTAGTAAACAGGTTTAATATCTCTCGGATTATAGACATTTAACTTGTAATCTGGAGCTGAGCGCCTGAATGTCCTGCCGCACGCATGAAACGCGTCTCCATTGTAATAGGTACGAGGGAGAGAGACACAAAAATTGATTCCACTGTCATACAAGACAGAGAAAGAAAAAGAAAAATATATTAGGACTAGCGTTCCCGAGGCAATACCCGGATGTAAACTGTCCTATCTTTTAAGTTGGATCAAACTGCACATGGTGTGCGAATTTTATTATAATCGGTTAAGTGGTTCAGGAGTCCAATTTAGAAAACAGAATCATAAACTTATAAATGAAATATGCTAATGAAATATAATAAAAATACAGTTCAAAGCGGCGCAAGGTTTGTATGATGGTACACACATAACGAATAAATTTATTCGCATAAACTCTTATTATATTTGTTATCGACAACGCCCACTAGAAGATTACTAGTTTAAATTAAATTGAAGTATCATACCCAAAATGATACATTAAATAAAAACCTTTCAAACTTGTTTTAAAATACTCCACTAGCTAAAATCGTATAGTTTCGTAAACATCGTATGACGTATCGTATCGTATAATGAAATGTCGTATCGTGTAACAACGGTAACGTACAAATCTCAGTACAACAGGATGCGGCTTACGAACAAGGATTACAACTGAAGCCTTTATCCGAGCTGTCTTAGAGCTTTATCTACGCAATTAGATGCACTTGTTGAATAAATACGCATTACTCGGGACGAGACTGATAAGGTTTACTTTTTATTTGTATATTGTGGTTACTAAGCTCTTATATGACTGCTTGTGTTGGGGACAAGTTTTAAAAATATTTAAGAGAAAAGACAAAAGGAAGACGTATTAGAATAATAAGGCACTGTCTTGGTTTGCTCGTGTTCGAATTATAATAACGATTTCATTTATTTTTAGTTCTCTCCTGAATTGTGAAAAGGATAAAAAAGACAAATAATTTATAGCAAGAAAGACTATATTTAAACTTGATATTCTGATTTCAGTGATTTCTATTTTTCATTAAATACATTGAAATGTTAGCAAGGTAGCAAATTAGTGAAAGTGTGAATTTTAAACAAGAAGATTCTTAAGCATCGTAAAAATAACTTCACTCAGCTATAATTAAGCCATTACGTTTATTAGTTGTAACTTCTTGTGAATTTAAATTTAAAAATTAATACGATCCGTAAGGAATGAACACAATCTACAGAACACAAGACATAAAGCTTCCCACGAAACCTTAAAATTTCTCTCTATCTTCTCTCTAAGAAAACAGAAATTAATCACGCTTTATTACTTAATTATTCACCTATATTTACTCAATTATTTTGACGTAACATGCATTTACAAATTATCTGATTGAGATAAAAAGGTGTTTTGAAACTATCCGAATGATATTAATGTTTTTCTATCGTTGAGAATTAAATAGTTGTTTGGATTTTAAAAATATATATTTTAAGCTTATATCTGATCGATAATCATATCTAAATGCGATTTAATAGCTTGATAGTTAGTATGATTCATTTTATTTAAATTTTTAGCCGACCTTAGCGCCCAAAAGTAAGAGTAGAAGGGAATAGCTATAATAGACAATAAATTTTACCTACCAAATATTTAATGTACCAAAGTTATCTTAATAAATGGTGTGAGAAAAGATCCAATTTTCCGACTACATCAAGTTTTTTACCATATAAAAATATTTACACCCACATAATATAATATGGATAGGGTATATTTTAGAAATATTTTTTTATTAAATGTTATTTTTAATTAGGTATTAAATATTATTATATTCTTATTTTTTAATTACACTAGATAATATAATACTCAATCAATTATGGACAATTTCCTCCAATCGAACAAATTATAAGGACATAATCTCACATTGATATTTCTATCACTGTCTGTAATCGGAATTATTTTTAATCCATTATCTGAAAATTTCAAATCAAAAAAGGTTGCTATGAAAATGTGCTGCTAACTTAAGAATCTTAATTTTTGCAGCAAGAGACGAGTGTCAACGGCCAAACTGTAATTAGCCGGTCGGAGTTGATCAATAAAAATAATGAAAAATTATCATTGAAGTTTACTACGCAGTGTCAATAATATTATATAAATACACGTCGAGAACTTTCCTGTCCTGTCGGTTATTAAGATGGAATCTTTGTTAATTATATTTTAGTCTTGCTGTAATATGTACTGAGCACTCTTCTAAGAAATAAACGACAATTACCGACCAGATAAGCCATGTTTATTTATGATTTAAATTATAATAATTTTAATAATCGATATTTCTCCTAAAGCGGCTAAAATTAGTTTTTCAACTGCAATTACGAAAAGTCTTAACTTTGAAACAGATAAAATTACAAATACTGTGTTATGAAAAACAAAAAACAATATTTTTAACTAAAAAATATTAAATATGAATCACAAAGATGCCTATATTATTTCTAGTAAATAGTCTTACTCATAGATCGTCCGAATGCCTGGAGCCTAGTCTAGACCGCATCGTGACAATGACACTAATACTAGCATCTGAATTTAATACGCTATGCAAATTATAATAGGAAAATAAATAAAGGTCACCGCGAATCTCTGAAATCATTATCTATAATACATTCATGGAATGTTGTATACGTCTACATATTAAGCAGTCAAGTAATATAGCTCTTCATTTTGCGGTACATCGAGTAAAATGTTTACGGCGTTGTGTAATAATAAAACAGTAGGTGGTGAGTTCCTGGATAAGGTGTTTCATTATATTGTTTCTAGCGAAGCTATCAATAAAATCATTCTCAGATTATCGCCGGAATCCCTATTGAATCTAGACATAACGAGAGTAGGTGAAAACCATATGTCAATGAAACTAGGTCAATATTTTCACAAAGACTGGATATTGTGTAGATAGCAATTTGAACTTTATATTTATTAGCGATAAGGTGACAGTGCGATATACGTTATCGAATGATATGATTGAGTAAGGAATTGTCACGGCGATCGAAATCGGGTCATTCATACATTTTGATAAGTAAACGCAGACTTCACAAAGATAAGTTAAGATTGTTGTTGAGTGCTTTATACGTCGTTGGTATTGACCACCGGCTTTGGTATATAATTTTGAGAATGTGTTTGTTGAAATGAGAATGCGTTATAACATAGAAGAATTTTAACAACTACACTTCAATGTTAAAAATGGCCGGAGCATTTTTATTCTTTAAGGAAGAAACTATACAGTTTACTTCATGTCTAAATGTAAGTCTAAACATATTACATAAAAAATACAAACAAAAGTAGGTATAACATTCCTATTAATAGATAGGAGTACTTTCAGGAAGTTAATAAAACCTAGGTACCACTACTAGGTACAACCCGGCTGTTTTGCAATAAAACAAAACGTAAAAACACCTTGAATTTGAAACAATACACGCGCATACCTTAACCCGATTCCTTTCATTACAAAGTTTGCTAAACATTCAAACTTATTTTCGATTCGCGATATAAGCAAGAGACCACCCAAGTAATTGTAACAGATGTTACAATAAAAACGATATATTTGATAAGCGGTCTGTGTTTTAAACACACATATAATTTAATTTAAATTCAACGATAGATATCGCATGTGGGGATTATTAATTTGAAAAACCGTATTTATGGGTTTGAAGTTTTCATACATTCAATTATATTATTGTCACTTTTTAATTATGAACATATTTTTAAAATAGTTTTTACTGACGTAATTTTATCATGTTCTGTAGAAATGATTTCTCAAAATATTTTGTAACCGAAATATAAACACTCAAGAGCAACTTCGCTTTCACACAAAGAAAACGGTTCAAACATTTTCTATATCTACCAGTCATTGCCTACACTAAACAAATAGCAGGTAACAAATTGTATATTTGCTGACACAACCAACAAAATTAACTCATCGGAGTCTTCACTAGTAAGTGGTATACCACTTAAACCTAAAAAGTGTTTCGTTAGTTTATTCGAAACGCTCAAATTATGGTATTTCTTATTAGATTATAGGGAAATAATTGGATGCGTGTGTGGCACGTTTTTTGCGAAATGGAAGGCATTATGGCTCTTTCATTATAATGTTTTTAACCTATAACAACTTAATTTGGGAAGGCGCCGCACCGCCTCCGTCGATTGATTTCATATAATTTGCGGCCCGACAATCTCCTTTCCAAGAATCCACGCAAAAAACACCTCGAAGGAGCTGACGAGTTGTAAGAACCTGATGCTTATGTTTTAAGCATTTTATAAAATTGTTACCTATATTCATTTTACATTTAATATAGCCGTAATTTAATGGATATACCACACTATATGTAAGTAAATCATTTTGCATTTTTCATTGTATTGGTATCAACAGACTAATTGTGAACTGATTTGTTAATTTAAAGAAAGTTTCCTCCGTATCATTGATGGATGTTGGAATTTTTATAGCTTCGCATTCAGAATTCTTTCTAACTCTCAATGAATTATTGAATTTTCTTATCAGCATATTTACATCAAATTTTAATTAAAAAGCGTCACATATTTTATGCGGATATTCGACGGTAGGCGGTGTAAGGTGGTCGCCTCAGAACAGATAAACAAAATTATTCTGACCTCCGCAGAAGTGTTAGACCAAAGGTCTAAATGTAATAAAGGGAGGTCAAGATTTAATGGTTTCACGTTAATAATTCGATACATCTAATACTTACTACCTGTAGTTCCTTTCTAAGTGATTTACTAGTACGTAAAACTGTGTTCGTAACAAAATGTCTTCACACTTGATTATGATTAACACTTTGATTATGTAACTATTTACATACTTTGAAGTTTATGCACTCATAAATATCCGAATTAGGCACTTTTGTCGTTTTAACGGGCAATCTTAAGTTCGTAATAATATTGTGTAATTGTACATGAGTTTTATATATATTATTGTAATGTTATAATGACTTATAACTGAAGTATTTATACATCGATCAATACAGAAGCATAATATTATGAAATAAATAATTATTATGTCATACGAGTCGACTGTTGCATCGGAACACTCGATTTTACATTACAAACAAATAAATCATATTACAAATTATTGATTACGTGAATAATTGCTAATGGAATGTGTCATTGTTTAGTAGGTCAAGCGTTATTGTAACACTAATGCATGCATAGACGACGATTCGACGAAATACAACCGAACGATTCCCTTTTAAATACCTCTGAAGTATCTACACCGTAGGACCCTTGTAATCGCTCTTCACATTCTTGTAAAGCAAAAATGAATACAACAACGGAGCATTCCTTTATTTAAGTCCTCCCAGGTGATGTAAAGCCTACGATAATTCCTGTGCAAACCGCAAATCGCTTCGAAATGCTAACGTGAAAGTACTTTTTATTTGAACAGGTGACTTCACTGAAATACGTTTAACACACATTAAGTAATATTATATTTACAAGTTTTGCGAATAGGTACGCTCAGTCTAGACGAAACCGTGATTGAAAATATTTCTATATAAACATTACTTATCAACGATTGTAAGTGTTAATCGAACGTGAAATATAGTATATCCGGTTATAGGAAATTCGAAATATAACTCTTACCTACATTTGAGCAAGTTTCAGCAAACCACTTTAAAATAAATTTGAATTTATTAGTTTATTAATTGATGATGATTTCTTTAATAAAATGAACCTATGTCCTTTAATCTTAATGATGATTAAATGATAATGATGAAAACAATTGTAAGTAGTATTCCGTATTTATATAAAAAGACCTTGACGACATTTCACCCCATAAACAAAATACGATTTGAAATGATCTTATTTCAGCGTCAAAAGTAGGAGGTAGCCGATCACAAAATCACAAGCTCAAAGGAATTTCCATCGGACCTTGAAAAATGCACCGCACAATGCATATCGCACGGTGACCATGTCCGTTACCATATTGCAAAGTACTTGTTGCATGGCCGTTGACCCTTCAAGTATTGACATATTCCTATAGTTTCTCACGTCTAGCCCCCGCAAACATGATTATGGCTGGCATGCCTTTACTGCAAACAAACGCGTGCTCACCTCAAATCGACTGGTAGCTGGTTTTTAAACAATCTACCCAGCTACAGGTGTTCCTTTTGGTTTTTTCGCATTCTTAAGCTTAGGTTAGGGTTTCAGATTTAGGTTTCATACCGGTCGGTACAATCGTTGACGAACAATTTAAATGGGTAATACATTTAAACTAATAAACCAAAAACAGTTTATTTGTTGCTTGACGTAGATAATTTTCTGAATAAATATTTGTTTATTCATAACGTAATAATAAGTGTGGTGCAAAAAATTAGGAAAAACTTACGTTGGTCGTTTCCATCGGAGCGGGCCATAACAGTGCCGTTTGGGAAAATGTTGACGTACATGTGAGAGCACTTGCTGTAGAGACGAACTGACCGGACCATCGATGGCACCGCACCGCAAATCACCACCTACAACAACAGTTATGGTTATACAAGTGGCTTCATATCAGTCACTATAGATGGCGTAGATCATTAAAGGAAGATAAAGTTCCCCTTTGTAAATAATTTATCAAAAAAATAATTCTAATTAAAAGATTGATAAACTCTAAGTTACCTAAATAATATATCTTAGAAAAAAATATTTTACTAGTAAGGTATGAAAGCATGTCTCATACTATAAATATTTGTCATTACCAAGTTCTAAACATTTTGTTAAATGGTATTTGTGTATTTTATTTTCAAGGTTTAAAGATATTTTACAGTATAGTTAAGAACCATTTAATACAATTTAAAACTACGTCACTCCCTATCTTAAAACCCAATAAGTAGATAGTTAGTATGTATAACACGTCTAACAGTTTAAAATAAGCACGTGGCATTTAGCATGTACTATTCGAATGGAATCTTAACATAACAATTTACAAATTTTATACCACATTAATACATAATTAAGTGGCACTCATACATTATTAATACTTTGTATCTATGCGCATTTTAAACATATTAACAAAATTGTAAATTATTTCACAGCTGCCTCGTTTTAGATAAAGACTATTAAAAGCAAAATGCTTATAGTAATACACATAAGAAATACTATGACTTTGTACAGGTGTTTTCATTCGATTTATTGCAATTAATTAACTTTAAAATATAATAAGAATAATAATAATAATGGCTCTTTACATTTAAATGTTTGTTTACATTTGTTATTAACATAACAAGCAGCAAGAGAAAGAAAATAAATTATAGTTTAAAAAAACTAAAAAACCACGCTTTTATAGCTAATCGAACTAAAAAGTAGAAAATTTGATATTGGGAAACTGTTATTAAATTATTGCATTGTCATCGGCCCTTAATACGTGTGCAAAGTTTCAAATTAATCGAACTTCTGGAAATCGGTCAAATTTATGCTCAAAGATTCCATTACATAGATACAACCCAAGCTAATATAAAGCGTGGTAATAAAAAATAGTACAAAAGGCGGTCTTATCACTACAGTGATTTCTCTCAGACAACATTATATATATTATATAGTAATTTAACATTACATATCATATATTACATAGTCTGTATTAATTACTAGAAATATAAGTAATTACTTTTATTGTTTTTACAAGATTTCATGATCTTTTGGCTTAAAACCGTCAAGCAGTTAACTTTGTTCTTCAGTATCGTGTGTGGTCGCTCCAAATACAATGTGACAATGTGAGTAGGCTTTATCTATGACGCTATTTAAATTAGTTTCCTTATAGTTAAGACTTTCACTGTAATTTTAATGGCGCCAGGGCTGGACACCTCATTACCGAGATGTGTATCGAGTATCAATTCCTTTCCTGTCTTTCAGTGTAATGTGAGCCTCACGATTTTAAAAACCATATTTGTATGGCTCATTGCTCATTTTATTTCATTTATTACTTTTTTTATTTTTATTGTTTCAATGAAAAATATTCCAACAATTTACATATTGCACAATAGGGTTAATTAATGTATTCCAAATTCTGTTTTTTAAATAAATATAGACAAAATTAAATCGGTCTAGGCTTAATGTGTCGTGTTTAAAACGAGATTTAGAACTACTCTTAAAGATGTAGACTTTACTAAATTGACTAAAACTAAAACAAAAATAAGTTCCGTACGCTATACGATAAGGAAACAATCGATCGTTTTAATGGGTCAGCCGCGCTAATCCGTTCAGCCAGAGGGTTCAGATCATACGCGTTTAGGCGAATGTCAATTCTATTTATTACTAACAAAGGTTGAATTCGCATTGTCAGTGTGCACGTGACATACTGTGTTTTGATTGTGGGGACGGTGTCGTGTTCAGGTGGGAAAACATACGCTACCACGCCGCGGTCGACGTTCAGACGTATCGCGTTTCATACCCGCTTTTAGTAAGCCGTACTAATTTTTAATAAAATAAACTAACATAATTAACTAGAAAATGTATATTTTTAATAAAATTGCACTAATAATCTTTATGATTACAAAGTAAACAAAAAAATTCTACGTGTTATTAATGATCCCTCAATAACTTATGTATGCTTCATATTACTATCGTAAAATTATTTGTAATTGGTACTTTATATTTCGATAATTGTTTACACGATTAATATGTCATTGACCTTTGGCTAAAGGTCTATGCGCTTATTATGTACTTACTAGTAAATCTTATTAAATTAAATCGTATTATTGTGAAACAAACAAAGAGAATAATAAATAAACACATTTTTCTCAACTATCACTTAAGTTACGACTTATTGTTTTATTAAAGAAATAAAATTTCAATTATTCATATATACGTAATTATTGCTGTTATTAATTACTTCGCAAAGATAACGTTTATATAAGAGTCTTACGAAATTTTTATCAACTTATTATTTCCGCTTGGCATTTTTATATATCTTGGCATAACATTTATTTTCTTATTTCAAAGACCTGCATTCATACCTGAATTAATCTTTTAATATATATATAAATTACGTGTCACGTTGTTTGACCGCGATTGAGTCCTAAACTACTGATCAGGTTTTAAATTAAATTTGCACATCGCTAGCTTTTACTACAATATATAATATGAGCGAAGCCCGGGCGGGTCGCTAGTAAGAATATTAAATATCTTAGATGCTTGGTTTAATTTACTTTAATAAAATAATTTGTCTTTTTTATCACCAATTGAAAGCTAATTTTACAATATTTAAAAGTAATACAATGTGAATGAAAAATAGAACGTAGAATACATAATTATATTAATATATTCAGTGTTGATTCGTAATATTTGATTAAGCTTTGTTAATTAGAAACACTAAGAAACTGTACTGAGACCACACGATTTGTGTATGTCACAAATATTTGCGTATTTCATTATCTGTGCAGTTGTCACAGATGCAAATGAACGAACTTTTTTTATTTTGTAGACGAAAGCCAAAGATTGTTATTATAAATAAGAAAGTGTGTAATTATATTTTTATGTATGGATCTTAGTTAATCTTTCACGAAAACTCACTGAATATTTTGTCAAAATCATGCAGAAGATAGTAATTCCAGTACCTACATTAAAAGGCCTCTGCCAGGCATAAGGTAAGGTATTAACTCATGCAATTAAACCTAGTATATTAAGCATATCCAGAAACACGGCCTTTATACGTGTTCGCGAGTTGATTATTGTAATTAGTAATAAAGTTAATGATATTTACAAACAGTTACATATAAATATTATCGGCTTATGTTTTAACAGCAGAGCATAACTGGCCTGCATTTAATTGATTTTCATGAGGTGTTTTGTATTTCATAAAGAACGAAATGTCTAATTTTGTATAGAGTTATAGCTCAGTTCATGGAATTATACATAGTATTTATATACGAATCTTCTATTTTATTTTTTTGCTATTGTAACGATTATCCTAATCTTTAAGATGAGCGATTAAATCTTGAACTCAACTGGTAAACGAAAAAATATAACGTTCCTTAAAGTCTCAAACTCTTACATAGTAGAGTGTAAGGTAGGTACATATATATAGGTATGTGTTGACCCGTCGCTAGATTTTATAAAGTTTAACCGCTCGGTCAAATCGCTTATCGTTCGAGCCGACCGCACACGTTATATACGGGTGGTCAATTACCGAAATACAACCAAATGTTCCGGAAATTTTCACACATCATTGATGTTCAACGAATTCATCTTTTTGTTCGAGTCCTTTGAATGACTCCATAGATTAATTATAAGCTCGACAAGATTGGTATTTTAAATACAAGTATTAAGGTAATAAGCGTATCTATCATATTGTTTTTGTATTTGTTCATTGTAGTATAATTAAACCGTTTTAATTGTGGTATTTTGTTATTAATGTATTTACGAGTAATTTATAGCTAAATGGAGTGCAGTCATTTTTAATAGATTTAGATAATACGAGTATAAACTAAAACGCGTAAAACCAATCATACATATTAGCGTCAGTCATTCTACAACTAATGTTAATAACATGTTAAAATATTAAAAGTAAAGTTGTGTCTTTTACGTTTTCTGTTTTTCATTAAAAAACCCAAAGT
>JADANM010006502.1:5868680-5890053 GCA_026213755.1 Eurema hecabe
TCTTTATTACTTCCTAATACTGCTCATAAATAATTAAATGTTTGTTCGCAGCAAATTAAAAAGCATTTAATGGGTGCAAAAATGGCGTGCGAAACTTTAAACTACTTGACCTAGAGTCATTAATCACAAATAGTTCCAACTACAAACTCGTTTGATGAAAACTCCTACAACTACAATTTCAATTACGACCACGAAGGTCATGACTTCACGGTATTAAATCAAAAACTATGAAAATATTTAAAGTTTATTAAATCGTGTAACATAGTATAAATTGTAAATGTTTCTCTCCCTGTAACTTAAGAAGCACTTATAATTATATGAAATACGAGATCTTTGCTTAATTAAAATTAAAATTTTACTAAGTAAACTTTATGCAACATTAATTGGTGTTGACGTTACGTATTAATAATAAATTATTGTATACTTGAATATTCTTTTAGCACTTAGTTTTAAAAGCCAAAATCTTTTGTTAAATCTTAAAACGCAAAGCGTATGAAAAATAGATTTACATCATCTATCTCTTTGTAAATAATCCGCTGTGCTGTAAAAATACGCGTCATAAATCACGTAGTTTCTAAACTGACGTTATTCGTAAACTACCGTAAGTGTTTTCGTTCTGAAAGCGATTACTTAAAGCTTAATACTGAAACTTTACGACTATATTGTTTTCCAAGATTTCAGTTCTTATGAGTAAAATTATGACTTGCTATCTATTTATAACATAGATATTATATGATTTAAAATAAGTACTTAAAGCATTATTTAACTATTTCTTTATTTTTAGCAGAGGCATTATTAGTATTTTTAACAGTTTCTTAGTACTTTCACGGTAAGTCTCAACGCCGTTAAAACAATAAAAGTACCTAAGAAGGAAAATTAGAAATCCAAGCAATATTAAGCTGTAATGTCTCACATGTTGTTGTGAAGAGAGAATCAATATGTGAAAACTATTGGCCTACCATCACTTCGAGTCGTTTATTGAAATTGCATATCTTAAAGACTGGTGAAGCTGCCAAGTGGCTGCAAAATTGTCTAACGACAATACAATATACGTGGATTCAACACTAGACTGCAATACGGGTTGGTAATGCGACAGTAAAATTCAAATGTTACGTGCTTCCTACAGTCAGTATGTATTTGTATTTAAAATAACAGCTGCCGGTAAACAATTATGAGCAATTAAATCTCATACATGAAATAAGACAAATTATTTCGTCACATCATATTGTAAATATACATAGTCTTTTCTTATGTTTTGTCTGTTGTAAGTAAATACCAAATCTCGGTTTAAATAAATAGATAAAAAAGCGGAAATATTTCGCGTATCTAATTAGCGTGATGTAATAAAAACAAAGTGTCAGTCATTAAAAACTACATATTTTGACAACCGTTTGACAATCGCAAATATAATTAATTATTCAGTGACATATTAAGCAGCAATTAACATAATTTACATTTAACAAGTAGCCTGTAATAAAAATGAACAGTTAACACAAGAAACCTTGTAACAACAGGAAATAGATGTTAACTGAAATTTGTACAGCATTCAGAACTATTTACAATTATTGTATAAATTGGCTACGTACATACGCTCCACACAAATCTACAATTCCGTATAAAATATAGTTCAGTTATACTGACATATACGAGTGGGAATGTTTATTTTATGGTCAGGTACAAACTTTAAAAGTTTCCAAACATTGTTTAAAAGTATACGTTAGAGACGGCGACGCTGCGACGGTCCCGTAAACTTATTCAAGTCAATAACACCATTCCACGGAATATATGGGGGTGTTATTTTAAATTCCATTTTAGAGTAGCGAACCTGAATTTATTGATGCTAATAATTTTCTCCATTCGGATGTATTTTGTGAAGAAATCGATGACGCGGTTTCACAAGTTTTATTTAGATCCGGTCATGGTTCTAAAGCCGGAATTTTGTGTGAGAGATTTTAATTGTAATGCATGTGTAAGTAGCATATTGATAGTTTTTGGAAGCCTGGAATAAAGAAACGACAGTTTAGTTTGTTTTTTTGATCCTATATATATAGACTTAAACGTGTCAATTGCATAAACCAATACATATAATATATTTTATGTGCATTGCACAATTTCACGCTTATATCTCTATATGTGTGATTTTCCTACTTTGGTTCGTGACCTAAAGACATATTCTACATATAGAAATATTGCTACATACATTATTACTTCCTCCAATACGTCAAATAGGAACCGCTATCTATTATTACAAATATATCCATCGTAATACAAATATAGAAAAGTTGGCAAGCACTTCGTATCTTACCCAGAGTCCCTAACATAATCTAATTTCCGATAATGTCTTCGACTGGTGAGATTTATACTCTATTTATAAGAGAACAATTTAGCTTCGGACAATTTATATTTTCTATTTATATTAGAAAGTTGACCTTCATTTTAATAATTTTAACAAAATATAATAAATTGTTTTAAAAAATTATAACATACGATTGAAATTAGGACACAGGCACGTTCTTTTTCGAGTCGAATTCGAATTAAACAAATGTTATATTCCTATATAATTTGCCTTTTCATTCAATTTTCAACTTTTAGCACACGCACTCTAATAAGTTATTACATTTCCAAAATACTACAACAGAACTAAACGAAGTGAAGGAATTAATAATAGAAGCGCTTGTTATCCTTTAAGTTTTTTTTGGGTAGAGATATATTAAAAAAAATAAATTGGGAAGGCACACAGAAGTAACCAATCTCATTAGAACTCTTGAAACTATTTTAAAAGGTTTACAAGACCCCGCCTATTCAACGTATATCATGACCACTAACTAGGACTATACCCTCAAAATTTTTAGAAGCACATCAGATCAGTTCACGTGAGCCACTGAATATTTTTATGATGAAGCAGGTATTTTATTAATAACTAGTGACCCGCCCCGACTTTACTCGCGTATATTATGCAATTATTATACATTATACACTATAAACCTTCCTCTGGAATCACTCTATCTATTAAAAAAACACATAAGAATCAATTGCGTAGCTTTAAGGCTTTAAGCATACCTTATAGTAATATATCCGTAAGGATATATTACTTAGTTTATTAGGACAGAGAAAGCGACTTAGTTTTATACTATGTAGTGATACATTTCGTCTTAATTTAAAGTTAGGTACTTAAACGTTTAAAAGAATAACATAAAAAAATCAGTTTTAAGATATTCGAGAAATGTTTCCTCATTTATATAAAACGTTTATAAAAAAACTATACTACAAGAACAAATGAAGGGTCAGTCAGTAAGCATTAAGTCTATTTCATCCCCACGTTAAAGTAACTAAACTTTAAGCGGAAACGGTGAACCGCGGACGGGTCTTCTGAACTGAGCCCTCTACAGTTCTTTAGTAACTCATACATTTTTAATAATTATAGATTTAAAATAGCAGTACCTATTCAACTCTTTCCTATGTTTACTTCCACATACCATTAATATATTTTCATTTAAAATACCTCAAACATTTACGTCCAAAGCTCATTATATTAAATACAAAAATATTTTTAATATGAAAATAATTTAAAATATTTATAAAAGAGGTCTTACTTTATTAAATTGGTACTATGATTAGTTTTAAATTTCGGACTTGCGTTTCTGGACGATAAGTTTATTTTTCCGTAATTTAATTAGAAGCATTATTAGGAAGTAGAAAATGTTTAAAAATATCGGATTTTATTTTTATTGTTTTATTATTCACCTTTCATTTATTACAATGTCTCTTTTTCCTTTTTCATTTAATAAAAGTAAAGTAATCTGCCGAAAATGTTTGTTATAGCGTACCTACTATAAATATATTATATTATGTTATATCACATTAATGTTATAATATTGATGATATTTAATATTAATCTATAAAAAAAAACTTGTCAGCTTTTTCAAGCGATGCCAATAACGTATCGTCTGTTAAGAAATTAATCACGAACGCCTACCACTCACCGCATGAATATTCCCCGACGTTACCCGTTAATATTATGATAGAATTTGTCACAAGAAAATTAATCGAATACTGATCGATAATATAAAATCACGTTCTACTTGCACTTATAAAAATATACTTTAACTAGTATTATACTATCAGTAATATTAATCGATATAAAAGAGGCGCTAATTACACAAAATTTTATACAACAGATAATGAAAAATAAAACAATGCAAACCAATAACCAACCAAAAAATTCCGCAGCAAAAAAATCCAAAAGTAAAGAGCACAAAATAAATAAACACTTCACAACAATGTTCGCACACCGCACATGAACGAAATAAAATTAATCTTTAAGCTATAGATATATATGCAAACGCACTTAGACACCAACACTTAATTTACCCAAATGTGGCTGGCAGGAAATTTTCTGTTTTATTTTTCTGTAAAAAAAGTTCTTTCTCAAATTCTAAATTTGAAATTCGCGCCGCGATTTCGCGCGTTCCCGAGTATCGTAGTTGGAAAATTTTCGGCTATGTTAGGGAAGATGTGCGCATAGCTGTGGCTTAGATGAGACTGTGGCGTGGTATGTACGGCGGCACAGTACGGCAGCACTCGACTTTCGCCCCGACCGGTCGCCCGATGCCTCAAACAACCAGTGACGCATCCAGGAACATAGTTAATTCCACTTTTACAACTTGAAGGGATATTTTCATACTTACTTTTTTCTTTAATTATTTAATTATGTATAACTAAAGAAAAATTGAGCCAGAGGATGGATTAATGGATTTAAAGAGGAGTTTTTTTGTTGAATTTAAAATGCTTTAAATTATTTCACAACAAATTACAACTGTTTATGTAAATTTAAAACTACGTACTTGTTAGATGAGGAAAGACGTCGTCTTCATTTTGTCGTTCCTAAAACAAATTCAACGAATTTTCCTCTCTGATTTCGTATTCATTCAATGAAATCAATAACATAAATATACCTACTTCGAATTTGTGTCAATTAATTTTAAAGCAATCTTATCTGAATTAATTGGTAATTCAGCTCAAATTAGTCAATGAATCACATTCCGTGAATAATTATACAATTTTATCACTATACATAGAATGTATAATATGTTTGTTATTTTAGTTTTTGTATTAGTTTATTTAAGCTCTACTTTGAACAGCGCAAATATAAATGGATTGATATCCACGACCATTTTAATCTTCATATAATCGAAACTTAAAGTTATTTGATATTGAAAGTTGAATCTTGTTGTTTTCTATATAGTAAGATTCTTTTGCCCTTAGACTAATATTTTGCATGTTTATTTTGCAGATTTCTTAGATTGTTCGTAACGATATTTACGTGCACATATCTGCAGTACTAACATCTATCATTACCTATTTATGATGAAATGGCAAAGGATATAAGGATGAAAAAATATTTACAAACATAGTACATCAAAAGCTTCATTATACTCCAGCTTGGACAGTTTATACATTGTGTAGTATCAAAATAACCCAGTTAAACTAGAAATAAGGACTACGGAAACGCGAGGCGCAGGATGCAGCAGCTAACTTCGTTGAAATGCTATCAGTGTTTAAATGTTCTCTTGTGCAGCCGTTATGCTTCTATTAACGTTTATTTTGTTATGAAATGCTACTGACCTAAGAGTATCTTAAATTAAAATTGATGAGTCTTGTATAAAGGTAATAAGTAATAATTACATAAAAAATATAGATAGATAGATATCATTACTTACCTATTTATTAAATATATTGTTACTAAATGCATTTAAATATTTTTTATGTATATAATACTAATGCAAGTTTCACGTCATATTCGAGAGGACCAAATAAAAATGTTAAGTGTTGAATTTCTTAAGAAAACTAATTAAAAACGCATTTTAATTAGACGCTAGAAATATTTCTCATATCCGATCAAAATAAAACAAATCACGTACTTTATTAACTTAGAAACTAATGAAGTCGGTATAAAAATATAAAATTAAGCAATCCATAAATCATTTTCCCGCTAATATGCATTCCGATCTCACCTTTGCTGACCGTTATATCAAACACTTCTGTATGAAACCTTACACCTTTATTAACAAATCTAAATCACGTCATATTATACGAATATTACTGTAAATATTAATTTCGTATATTTAGCCGCCACTGTTGAAAATGCACATGAATAATTTGTTAACTTTACGATTATATCTGGGCGGAGTGACATCAACTTTGTATGCAGTTACATATCTATTAAGGGAATTGTGGTTTTGAATTCTTGGTAAATGTTTCGTAAGCTATGTCCTTATTAACATTTTTTAGGTAGTCGTAAAGTGAACATAGTTATTCTGATTACTAGCATACGTAATCTGTATACATCGATTAATTATCAATTGCAGTTTGAAATAAACGATATTTGTTAAACAGATCTTTTGCATGTTATATTGCATAATATACTGTTTATATGTACCTATACTTGTATGACATACATGATCATTTTATAATTTTAATAAACATATATTCTATTAATTATAATAGGCAATTTAAAAAACATTTATTTTTATTGTACAACTAAATACATCGAGTAGGAAAACACACTTTTGTTCATGTTTAAAAATTTTCTATTTCCAAAATCAGTTAAAGATATTTTCATATTAATGAAACTTGTAAAATAAAACTACAAATAAAATAGATATCAGGAGTGGGAATTGTTTATAAATTGCGTCGCAATTATCTTGTTATCGTACGATCTCGCGAACATCTCACTTGTAGGAGCAGCTTTTGCTACCGTCTCGGGCAATAAACAGAAATCCGATATCTTTGACTACTCTAGCCATTTAATAGATGCGGGTTAAAAATATTCGCTTTCTTATTTACAACGTAGATTGTACAGTACCTTCTCATCTAAACATACCCAACTTGTTTTTAACTTAATTATTTAATGTAACATATACATAAATTTACCCTTTAGGGACTAATTTCAATTCTATTTAAAGTTTTCTAACCATGGTGAAATATTAATAAAGTTCTTAAACATTGCGTCAACAAAATTTAAAAACTTCCGATGTCTTAAAGACTAATAAAGAATTATTACACATGCAGGCACACACAGCTGCATATGCGAATTTTGAGGCCCTTTATTAAATTCATTTACCCTTCACGCCCTAAATCCGTCGGCCATGAATGAAAGGGTTGCGCGGTGCGCCGCGTGCGTTCGATCCATCATACATGCGACGTAAAACAAATCGATTTCGGGAACCGTGATATGCGACCGACTCATTTTTTATACGCCATATTATGCCTTATTAAAATCAGACCGAGCTATTAAATGTATGTGTTAATTTAAGCATAAGTTGCGTTATCACGCCGCGTGTAATTTCAAACGTGTAACAGCCGATGTTTTGGGTAATCTGCGCCGTGAATTCCAACGGATTGATACAGCAATATCAGCAAGCGCTATCTTTGAGTCGTATGAGCCATCTTTTGACAATGCGACTTCGATTAATTTATAGTATTATTGTCCAACATTGTCAAGTCTTAGCCGAGATAACTCGAGGATTTAGATATTACTTTGCTGTATTAATATATATTTTAAATACAACGGTCTTATCCATATCCATATTTCCATCAAATTGTTTAGGACGAATATAAAAACTAATAAATATTTGTTCCTTTTCAGACATTAACGATGGAATTAGAATGATGGATGCGCCCGCGCGAAGACAATCCTTACAAATTGTGACCCAACAAAAGCCGGGTGAAATCGGAAGCGACGCTAGTTTTTATTTCCTGCCTTATTGATTCCACACTGTCACCGCATTGGGGTGTGAATACAATTGATTAATAGAATAGAATCTTTTTGACAAATGTTTTGTGCAACTATTTCTAAAGCGGGTACGTATACATTTTTGCATACTGATTATTCTAAAATAGAATTCATGCAAAATTACTTTTATTAATATGAGATTAATATCCTTGCAATTTTATTATTTACACAATACTTTAATTTGATGACATTAACTTAAACATTCTGCATACGTAATAATTAAAAACATTATAAAAAAATAAATATATGTGTTAAACAGATTAATTCATGTAAACAGTCATGTTTCTTTTACAATAATTTAATTTCTATAAAAAAAACCTTACCTTGACATCAATAAATGCGCGTACGTGTAAATTACATACATATTTCGTTAATCTACTTTTATTTTAAATGCCGATTTAAATAAACTCAAAATGCTTTAAAGACGCACCCTAAACTCATCAAGTATTTCAACACAACACACGTAGAAAATTGAATAGCTGATTAAAATTAACAACACGATAAATGTTTAAAAAACCAACTAACCGACCCTTCGGAAATTCGATCGTAATCCTAGGATTAGCAATTTCTATTGTACGTTCTATTCGCGCATCTGATAAGATACCGGCTACAACGCTATGTTTATTTAGATCTAATGCATACATTAAACCTTTATTGTAAAAGAGTTTATCCCATTAACGCGAGCTCAGCAACTAAAATTGTCAACCTAATTTCGCTTTTAAACCCTGCTAGTAAGATCGAGGATCGCGTATGCTATTTTTAAATATAACATAAGCTGAGTTGCCAAATGTATTCCCCGAGCTTCGTGATAGAGATGTTGGAGACAATACAGAGCATGTGCCAAACCGGTTTCAATGAAGCCACTGGAAGCTGCTATTGTTAACATTTTAAATTAGTATGAATACATTATATTTAGGTCAGGCGAATGTTATTAAAACGTTACGCGATAGTACGAAAAAATCGCTTTATTACGATACAACTCCGATATTGTGTCACTAAGCAGTTTTGAAAAAGTGCTCAATGTAGAATTTTGAAGTTATTGCTGATGAAATAAGAATGCAATGTAATACTATTACATACATTATAAACAAAAAGGACTTGTTGGCGATGTGATGGTGATATATTAATTTGTTTTATAAATTAGCCTAGCCCAAAAGCCCAAAATTTTGGACTGAAGTTTAAAGTAAACGAACCCGCGGAGCACAACTAACTCAGTTCCTATCTAATAAAGACATGACTTGTTTTAAATATATCGTCAAATAACTCATATAAGTTTTACTATTCGTGTCCTATCTGCGTGTGGCATTGTTTAGAAAATACTATTTACTAAATATTTTGTTGTACATTAAAATGTTATCATATTGTTTTGTAACCAACCTGCCTTATTTCTCAAATCTCAACCAAAATATGTGTTAATTTCATGATACTAGGTATATTAAAAAAATTTTATCTTACCACACAAATAATTATTGATAAAAGAAGGATATCACAATAACACATACTGTAGAATTTAATATACATAATAATAATACTTATATTATAAATGCTTACAAGACGCGAATCGTTTTTTATCCGGATTGTTTCCATTTTCCTATAAAAAGAATCCTATATTTGTCTAATTTGTATGTTAACTTTAGCTAAATTAATTTAGTAGTTTTTGCGTGAAAAAAATAAAAAACATTCATACATTCAAACATTCATACGCTTTAAGGACATACCAACGCTTTCATTTTATTTATATTGTTTAAGCGAAATTTTTCGCTAACCGAACTAGATATTTACATATTGAAAAAGCATTTACGAGTTAATAAAAACCGGAGATATTAAGAAGAGAGATACAAAAAGTAAGATATTAACGAAAATCATAATAAATAGGAATTATAAGGATCATACAAACACTATAAATACACCAATATATCAACAAGTAGAAATCTAAATATTATACCATCGGCGCGACGGATGCTAAATTTAGTATCCTATATGTGATTTTATATTTCTTTGTATTTGTCAAATAAGCATGACATTACCATCAAATACCTGTATTGGATTTTAATTTGAACATTCCATCGATGCGCGATCTATTTAAACATTGAGATTCATGTCTGAGCGTTCATATCGTGGACCGAAGTATTGAAATAAAAAAGTTGTTCCATTATTCTTTAAATACCTTTTTGGCCATTCATCACATCTTTATCACATGCATATTTGGGTATAAAGATGACAGTCGATGACAATTGTGTCAAAGGACACTTTCATAAATTGGAAGGAAATCCAATTGCTAAGACTTTCCCCAGCAGGATCTCTCCAGGACTCAGGAGTAAGACTTAAATACATTCTCCTGACCTCTATTTTCTTACATTTACAGTTTTCTGATCGCCTGGCGTTACTGGACATTTTGTTGATTGTAATCATAAAACTACAATAGTTTATTGTAGAAGAGTAACACTGCACCTACTATATCCATAGAGAATCATTAAAGAATCATAGATATAAATTTAAAATCCAAAATGTAATAAACTAAACGAAATGGTGTAATAGTTACCGAGCAATAAATTAAACATTTATAGCAATATTAAAGAACAATAAAAACTCAATAAACGACAGATCTTTTAATGCCGTAAAAATAAATTTTGAAATCGACCAAATATCTGTGTCCTAAAGTTGTACCGGTAACGATTTGATTTAATAGATATACCTACATAAGATCGTAATTAAACGTTTAAGTTGACAAGACATTAACACATTTCTAACAAACTATTAATTTCACAACATCGGGCTTACCCGATCATCGAACACCTCATTGCCTCATAACCCATAAAGTGTTCACATCGAAAACACATCTTAGCAATAAAACAATATAAAATCTCATTGATAATTTATTCAGTACATGTTCGAATGAGTAGTGAGTGTAGAGAAAGGTATTTATTAATTTCGATAGGGAAACTAGCAATAAAGCAACAAAATTAATGAATTCAATATTTTCGAGCCCAATCAATAATATCACACCTCTACTTACACGCAGTATTAAATTACTTTATATAAAACTAATCAGTGGTAGCTTTCGAATACCTCACGCCGTAATCGAAATTGGAGATTAGAATTTCCTTGTGAGAAATATAAATATAAAAGTACACTAATTTTTGAAGTCTAGCTATATCCATAGTATTAAAGTATAATATAATATGTTATGATATAAAAAAGGGGAAAAAAGTATAAGAAAAAAAAAAGGAATTATAGTTGCACTTGAAACTATTACAGTATCCTCTTTTAAACCTAATAATCGAGTCCGATCGGAGTTTTCCTTTTATTAACTACCTGTTTTTTAAAAAATAACTTTTGTATTGTGGTAGACTGATAACTAAAGTAGGAAAGAAGCCTGTGATTCTAGACACCAGGCCCACTCGCCACAGAAAACATAATATTATCTTATTTTGTCTTTGTAGAAACATTTGAAGAAGATGCATTATGAAGTAGTTAACAACAGCAAAAAAAACAACTTTGTCGGTCTATAAAGATTTTATTGTGAAGAAAATCTATAAAAATCAATAGCCGAGAATACAAGTGAATTCCTACATCCACGTCGACTATTAACTGTATACTCGCTGTAACAATCCATGAGAAGTAGTGGGCGGAGATAATCTCGTGATTACTTCGTATTATCACCCGACCATAACATATTTTTATAAAATACAATTCATACATAAGTGTTCACACATTTATTAACTTATACAATGTTTATCTTGTGAATTATTCGTATAGATTCCACAGTAATATTGCTTACCGCTTGAGGTTTATCTGAACCTTCAATACTAATAAATAGTTACCAACATGTAAAATTAATAATACCCTGTCATATCATCAATATTTCTTATTAATGGAAAGAAAACTGTATTAAAAGAAGTTGTAGTGTACTATTTCTGTGTAATATTTTATGCTCTTTAATAATGAATTAAATTTTTTTTTATAATAACCAACAATCGATCGTTTACAATCAATTTACAAATAATAAAAGATATATTATGTATGTAGATGTTTTTTACGGTAAATGATGATATTGTGTGATCGTTTATATTGACAAATCTCTATTTCGATTTATTGACTGTTATTTGTTAACGTAATTGTAATGTTTGCCAATCTACATGATATGGCACTTGTTACCGAGCTCGTTACATACTTGGTTGAAAAACATTAAAATTAAACTATGTCTAGTGCCCCTCAATGAGTTTCTTATTTCATAAAATGCGCAGTTTGAGTATAAATTGACTGTGAAGTTTATTGAAGCTCTCTACATACATCGTGGCTTATAGTATTTTTTTACGTATTTTCAATGTCACTTGTGCCAGTTACATTGCTGGATTATCTTAAACTGTGTACCTACAAAAAGCATGAAATCCAAAAATCGTTTAGTGTTCAGTAAGTAAATAACAAAACCTTCGTTCAAGGCGAGTGGATGCGCCGGCGCACCGAGTCATCGCTCCTTCAAGTGTTGACACTCGATTGTTTATTCTCCTCGACCAAGCCACATAACAGTTGCACAGACTAATTACATACAAATAAAACGTCTTTCAACCTGCCATCTCGAATATGTAGTGTATATTTAACCTTATCAAGTTTAAAGTGACCATGGCCTTCGATGTGATGTTTGACTGTATTCAATAAAAACGGCATGATAATATTTTGCCGCGAGTTACAACAAAAAGTGTTTCATCTTATCGTAAACAGAGATTCGTTTGGATCTCTTTAATGCTGAGTCGTTAAAGAACACTCTTACGAGAAACCTGGTGCACTTTTTAAAGTTCTGTCAGAAAATCTAGACGCCTATTAATGAGTGGAAGATCCAAAATGTCTTGTACTGACAAACAGTGATTAACAGTTCTTTAACCGTGTTACGTTTTTAATAATGTAAAAATTCAAAACAAAAAGTGTTGATAAATCTATATCTGGTTTTAAGTTGACTTCTTGTTCTTGTTAATTGTATCTATGCCATTAGAGTATCTCGGTTATAAAATCGGTAAATTCTATAGCTGACCTCTTTATTAAGTACTAAGGACGTTATGTACCAGGTGACCCAAAGTTATTGGTTTATGAAAAAAGACTTGTCCCAACTCTTATTGTTAAATGTGGTGTTCCCTTATTATATGTACAAAGTAATTAATAACTTAACACGTATGAATTTAAAGAACTCCCGATAAAAAGAACTCAAAAAACAACCAAAGTTATAAGGTACATTTGTTCAAGTAAATAACTACAAACCATTTTCCACACTGCTATAGCAATTATATAGAAGCTCATAGTCCACGTTGAAGTCTGTTTGTTTTCCACTCGAGTTATATTATTTTAACTATTTATGCGCGAACAGCTCTAAAAGTATCAAACACTTGATCCCCAATTTACGTCGTAGATTCATTTAATTGATATTATTTGCATATCAAGATATAGTAGTAGCCTTACCATGGTGCTGGTCTTAAGCGAGA
The DNA here is from genome assembly GCA_026213755.1 of Eurema hecabe. NCBI lineage: Eukaryota > Metazoa > Arthropoda > Insecta > Lepidoptera > Pieridae > Terias > Terias hecabe. The sequence goes on from JADANM010006502.1 coordinate 5,881,950, forward strand.
ATCAGGATTTAATTTATGGATTGTGACTTGTTGTAAATAAGTAATATTTCGTTTTTATAAGGTGAGATTTCTTTTGATAAAAATAATCATAGATTTACAGTTATTACCACATGTTAAAAATAACGTGTATCTTACAGAGAGAATTTAATTTACTTAACCAAATTCAAAACATGCTTATACGATTTTCTGCCTTCCGCAATGTTTGCTTTAAAGTAAACTATTTTGTCGTTTTATGTTATCATTGTTAAAACTGCCTTTTATATTTAATGTTTCTTTACACTTAACTTGATTTACCAGAACTCTATATATCCCGCAACCATCCAGGAACCTACAACCGCGTTGTTAGCGATATTACTTAGCATTTACCTCGTATGAAAAGCATAAACTAGTAAAATATTTACAACGTAGCGCCTCATATATTATCGGTAAATAATATACGAGTACATAATCCCCACAGTAATGTCGCAATAAATGCGCCGCCCACGATCTGCATTAGCTCCACTTCTACGTCGGCAAATAACATCGTATTTACTGCATCCAACACATTTCCTTACAAATTGTTATCGGAAATAAGCGTTCACGGTGAAGTTGTTTCGCTGGAAAACCCTTATCTCACGAGGAATGTCGAGTACGCTCGCCTAGATCCTCTCTGGTCAGACTGTGGACTTTGAACTTTTCGATCATTTTCCTGTTCACGTAACAACGTACAAGCGACTACAAAATTAAGGTGAATAGTGAACACGTTAGTTAAAAAATATATATACAAAAATATTTCATCGGTCTTATTATTATTTTGTCCTCTCGTGACGATACTTATTTGTATAATATTTTAGAGTGAAGATGATTTATAATTTTGTTGTCGTCTGTACCTTATAAAATCAATACTACGAAATATTGAGGTTATGAAAATACACTCGTAGCCTTGTTTTCATAATAAGAAATATTGTTTTTCTTACGTTTAAATCTATTAGGACTTAGGAGGTGATACGAATCAATATTGCTAGTTTGATCATTTATATTTCAGAAACTAACAAATTGAATTTTAATTTAAGTTACACATTGAATTGAAAAATTAAGTCAATTTAGAAACACTTAAAACCTTTCTGATGAGCAACAATTTGATACTGTATAAATCAATTGACCTAATATATATGTACATACCAGATACATACTATGAAGTTACGAATATAAAGGTATTAATCATTAAATTTGTTAGAGAAATGCTCTAAGAATTTCTGTAACAAATTTTATCAAAAATATTGTTTGCCAAGTTCTCATACTACGTAGCAGCACAAACTATAGCACAATTGTCGGAGGCAAATAGGAGTGTATTTAAAAACAAGTTAGTCCGCTTAAGAGCGCTTCTGATTCGCTAGTCACACACTCACTGTCCAGGATATTGTGCTACATGCGTCATTATCTATTCATTATTTGAGAAGATAAATAAATTATCTATCGGCACGCCTTGCGGATTCGCGTACGGTCCCTATGCAGTTAATTCAACGTTATGTTAGTTGAACTGAATTACTTTTTAGGCATATTTTTTATATTTGGGCGGGCAACTGGACAGGACATACCGGCTGAAAAAACTACTTTTTTTCTACATCTTTGTAAATTTTAGCCATTGTCCACTAATTTATAAGCAATATTTTTATAGTTTCAATAAAATCTATTTAGTAGCTTTCGGCTAACAAAGAAACAAACATCCACACATGCTCACATTTTTTGCGTTTATAGTACTATGTATATAAATTTAACGTATGCATAGTATGTTATGTTATGTTACCCCAGAAAAGGTTCTATAATCAATTTTTAGTTAACAGTTAAATAACTTCTAAAAATACCCGGTTCTATTATGTACATCAAGAATGTTTAAATCCCCAATTGACCCAGTATCGTTAGTATCATTTCTATAATAATCTTGACCGTTTATGACAAATCAAGGTAAAGGTTATTAATATCAAGGGCTTCTCAAGGTGAGTATTAAATTGATTTTATTCAATATTTGTTAAAACGTCCTCTACAACGGGACTTTTTTTAAACTCCTATAAAACCTCATGGACGAAATATATACCTTATATAGTTTTTCTTATCCTGTCCAGTTTAAGGTTTTTTTTCAGCCAATACATATATACTCGCACATAACTTGAGAGCGGCTACACCAAGAATTTTGCTTCGTCTTATTCGTCAGTCCCCTAAAATATTAAAAAGTAGAATCCTTTTTTACGTGCGTGAAACAAACACTGCTGAAATAATACAGAATAATTGTTATATGCGACATGTGAATAAAGACAAAAATGTTTGTTTTAATAACAAACAAAAGTGTTTTTCAAACAAACATATGAGGTCAAGTAATTATTTGCAGAATTTCTAAGAAATATCATATAAAGCCTTGTATAAGGCAATTTTTCATTATCCTAAGGTTGATTGGCCTTCTACAGTATAGCTTTGAACATTTGGGGTAAAGTTCAAGATACTGAAGGTTGAGTGTTGAATGAACCTTCCTTGAACGTTTACCTCTAACGTTCATTGAATGAATGAAAAGGAAACCATTTAGAAAGAGTCTTTTGTTAGAAGTTAGCAATAACTAATATATATAATCCACTAAATATAATTAAGGAGCAATCCTTAATTATATTTAGTGGAAAGAAAATAGACCCAATCGAAAAATATTCAAGTTAACGACTTCAAAAATAAATTGACTACAAAGTAATCGGAATATTAATGATTTTTTTCAACTAATACTTAAGTTTTGTTGGTACATAATTCTCTTAATAACGCTTCCTCTTAAAAGAAATTCGTTCGTTAAAAATGTTATCATGTCAACTCAATCATGAGATCCTCTTTATTTTAAGAATATTAATAATTTTATCAATTCCATATAAATTAATAATATTGTGTTACGCGTGCTACTTATCAGTACTTATGATTAATATATAAGGTATGCGCCTAGACATTGTCAAGAGGTTGACAATTGCAATAAAACGTCTAAGACCTGGATAAGGGTATGATTAAAATCGATAACAATCACGTGATCAATAACTTTCTTATATCTTTAAGACTCCATTTGAAATCATAAAAAAAATCAAAATTCCAAATAAAAATTATTTTAAAGTACCAAACTTACATTATTTAAATAAATTCACGGGAGTGATAAATCTATAATGACGCCTTCCATTGACGACTGTCGAATAATCAATAAAGTTTGTATTATAAAATCAATAGCCAATAAAAGCCGTGACCATACAAAGAGCATCTTTTATGACGACGATAGAACAAATATGATCTACGGTGAATAGACCCCAATTCGACTGACGTTATCTAAGACGCAATAACATTTTACTTTATAACATTATTTTATTTTTATATAGACCTCGTTCTATAGCAAATGTTGAGTATATGAATAATTGTTTTCGAAAAATGATTATTTTTTTATATATAGGCAATTATTGCGTAATTTGTTAGTTAGCAGTAAACATATCGAAAAATATGACATCCTTAATTCATATACATATACAACATTAGCTAAAGTATTAAATAATTAAAATAGTAATTCATTTTCATTACCTATAACATGCCAATTAATTTCTTTTGTCATTTGACTAATCGATTTACCTACATCATCGATGTATCACACCCCATGCAGTCGCTATGTGTAGTCTGAACGTTCTCCCCTAAACAAAATAATTTCACTGTGAAATTGCTCGATTTCCGGACAAAACGGACGACTCAATTCGTCACAGAATCGATAAATCCTTCTCTGATTGTACGTTAATTGTCCGATCGAGGAACACACCATAATAACTTTAAATGAAGTACAATAAGAACTAAACTATACTGCGACGGACCACGAGTAAGTATCAAAAGAGCATTCGCATAAATACCATTGTTGTCAATATAATAAGTTAAACCAAAATATGAGAAAGGGAAGTGTTGTGGCCGAATAATCTTATAAAAGAATTTCGCTGACATAATACCGTGTAATTCGTTAACGCTAGATTTCACCATCTGCTTGAAATTTTGATTCAAAAGGAATATTTTTGCCACGTGTCCGCAACGACAATAGCTATAAATTGTATTAGTCTCAATTATCGACACAATAGGTGTCAGAAGGGCTATAATTCACGAACTATATTGCTGTAAAAAATACGTAAAACTAATAGATATCTGCTTTGTCAAATCATTGGGCTATATATTAATGCCCAAGTGACGTCCTAAATTCCCATGTTCGTTGCGTAGTTTTGTTGACGTAAGACAAGATTTTCTCGATAAAAGCAAATACGTGATCATTACCATAAATTAAACAAACATTCAAGTTAAGTGTTCAACATTTACACAAAACAACCGTGAGTTAGTGATATTTATTGATGGAAGCAAGTGAACGCCCACGCTAATAAAACACAATTATAAAATTAGGCATTCGATTAAATATCGCTGCTCGAAGCACCTACTTGCGACCTTCTGGACTTGAATTTATGTTTGCATTTCGAATTGACAATGCAATGCCATATTATCACTTTAATAATTTAGACGACGTTAATGTTGACTTAGACCATTGGAGATCAATATATGTATTGTAATCTAGCTGTGTCCTGCGGGTTTTATCCGCATACATTACGTTATATAGCCTTTAGTTATTTAGCACTACCACAACCACCAGTAATTACGAAGACGTAAAAATAAACAAACTTTAGTTTATTAATTACTACAGAATACAGATAATATTCTCATCTAGAAAGGATTAGAAAATTTAATCGTACATATTATATTGAATTAAAAAATCAACACGCATTGTATGTCACACCTGTGTTCCGATATAGGTATGGAACCTACCTAATACAATGAATGAACGGAAGTGCAACAGTAAAATCATCCATAATGTATTTCTTATTGAACAATCCCAAAGCGTTATAAAATTCCTACACATATAACTCCTATACAAGAGTTCCAAGTACGATCAGAACATTCATTTTATTTTCTCAAAGCTAATAATCATCTTTTAAGTATCTATCACTTTCTGCAATATTGATTTATTTAGCTGAAATTTGATACAAATGTATGGTCTCCATCTTCCGGTGGAATTCAACACTCATTTCGAGGCAAATCATGGAATATCCAAGGAAAGCGTAAACGTCCTTGACGTCCTAAACAGATCTCTACAGACTATCCTTGACGAAGCAAAGGCTAACTAAGACCTGGAGCGAAGTCAAGCAATATTTTTCTCATTTTGAGGACTTTCGACATTTTATCAAGTAAGTAAACCTTAAATATAAGAAAGGGTAAACCATAGTTTTTTAAGCCAGCCCTAGTGCTTCAGTGTCATTTATATTCGAAATTATGAACATATGTGTTATCTATAACATGGGGACTTCACCTCATATAACATCCTGAAGATCGTAAAACATAAGGAAAAGTTAAAGAGCCGTTATTCGAAGTATTAGTATGTAGTAATTTTGTAACATTTTCTATCGTAAACGAGCGGCCATTACAACAACAATCGACGATCTAAACAGTAAAATAAATTTATTTGCATAGCGATTATAACTTCCATAAAATAGTTTAAACATTTGACACACACACAATGGTAAGGTTTATTTATTACTTATATTCTTAGAAGTATAATTCAAGGTGATTTTTAACGGAATGTATGTGGTGTAATGAAATATTAGCGTCATTGTTTGTAAGATAGACAATTGAAGCAAAAAATACGGCACATTGTACTTGTGAGCGAAAATAAATTCGTTCCCAGACAGCGTGCCGCTTGCGATGCTATATTATTCAGCCAACAGGGAGTTACGAACTTACGAACCAATAATTTCAAACATTAACTTTAATATATTTTGTAAAATATATGAGACAAGAACTAGGCGAAGAATTGATCAAAATGCGTATTAAAAAATTGTTTACATGGCATGGCATGGCATTAATAAGCTATCAAGATAGGTTATAAGTTACTATTCACACCATACTTTTATCACAACAAAAGCGAAATACTAACAACATTGAGACGTATTTCGCACTAGTATTGTTTAAAAGAGCCTTGAAGAAGGTTCTTGTATTCATTGCAAATTTAAACCATAATCTCCTCCACATTATCGTTCATCCATGGTTATGCCTAAATCAAGGTTAGTATGTATAAAGCGAACCAGATCACGAACAAAAAACTCTATTAAACAATATTATAAGTCTGTAGGATAATAGCGGTTGAATTTAAATATAGATTATAGAGCAATAGTACCTATGTAATTGTATGATATTGGTTAGTTCCTCTTCCTGTAACACTCACCTATATAATTTTTCGATATAAAAAATACAGTTTATTGATTTAATAGTCAACGACATATTCATAAAATAAATGTCATAATTCGAAAACAAAATAATCGTATCTACTATGTATTAGTAATTTTAAAAACATCTATACTAATATATAAAGCTGAAGAGTTTGTTTGTTTGTTTGTTTGTTTGAACGCGCTAATCTCAGGATCTGCTGGTTCGAATTGAAAAATTCTTTTTTTATTGAATTGACCATTTATCGAGGAAGGCTACATAACATCACGCTGCGACTAATAGGAGCGAAGATATAATGGAAAATATGGAAAAAACGGGGAAAATTATTCATCTTTGAGGGCTTCCTTTGCGTGCGCTGCGAAAACGGTTCAAGATACAAAAATAATATGTATGAAAAAATTATTCCTCTTTAAATGATTTACAAAAAAGTCCGCGACAGTATATGTCTAACTTCTAAGATTGACTCACTTTAACATAATAATAGAAAAAGATCCGACGGGGACGAAGTCGCGAGCAACAGCTAGTTTATTATACGTACGATGTTTAGAAGAAACTGTATTTAATGTAAGCAAGTGTATTTCTAAATATATGTATTTTAACGACGAGATATTATCCATAGTAAAATGACACTAAATAGACTATCATTTTAAAATGCATTTTAATGTTATTAAGCAATCTTAAGAATCTGTTTAGGCAATGGATTTCAATAAATGTCGAAAAATAATAAAAACGAATGCTTGACAATTTTAATGACACCTATTAGTGAAAAGGCAGTAAATATATCACTTTCAAGATATAAAGTGAAAATATATTGTTGATATTGTGTGACGTCGCCCACCCAACTGAGATATAAATGTCTTAGAGATAACATTATCTTTACACAAATCTGTACTAATCACATCTTTTACGTCACTCTTAAGATTCTTGTCTAGGAGACTATCAATTATGGAGACATCTATCTATATATTTTAATTCTTCCTTAATATTGTAATAAGTTATAAAGATTGACTAATAATATAATTGTTGTAACTTCTTCAAGCTGAAGCTGGATTTTACGTTTCAAAAATGAAATACTTCACTTTCAAACCCTATACTTCAACTGAATAACTAGGTCACTACAAAATAATTGGCTTTAATAATCATGATACCCTTTCACGATGAAGTTAATCGTTTAAATCGAACGCACGCATATGAAAGTAGCATTACGCGTGCTGCACACGATCAAATATTTTCACATAATCACTACATTGTAGAAAACAAAGTCGCCTTCCGCTGTCTTGAAATCCTTTTCCATTGTAAAAACATCGCTATATATTTTATTTAAGTAATAAAATGGAAAAAGAGAGTTTTATACGTATTACATTAATATTGTATAATTGGATTAAAATCATGTTAATTACAATTGTAAATAAATAAATACATGTGTGCAAAACTGAAGAGCGTGGCAATTTTATCTTAAAGTAAAAATACTCAAACATACAATACATATATAATACAGCTTTAAACCTTTAAAAGAAACATATATACTTATTCATTAAAGCTATGTAGTAACTTTATCATCTATTATACAAAATAGGCGATAAACTAGATCATACATAGCAGTGAAACTGTTTAATTAGTGTATGCGCACATGAAGCAGTCGTGTCGACGATAGAAATAAAATTGATTGATTGGTGACATCAAAATTTAACGCCGCACCAAGTCGACATCGATCAAACATAAACTGGTATTTGAAACTATTTCGTAACATTCTCACACAGAAGCTTTTAATATATCAACATCTTCACCTTGAGCATTTCAATTTAATAGCTTTTTT
>JADANM010006502.1:5903324-5925226 GCA_026213755.1 Eurema hecabe
GGCACCGGAAGAAAAAAATATAATCCGACGAATGAGAGAATTTGCACGCAAATTTTGACTGGGGTGGTCAATGCTCGTACTATTGGATGAGTCACGGGCTATTTAAAACTATAATTTAAAGGATCAGACACATTCTGGTTTTTTCACAAAGACGTTCATAGCCACGTGCGTTGATGAATGAACCAATATTACCGGTACCTTATTATAAATATTTTTAAAAAGGGTTTTTAAATGTTAAAGTATTAAGTAACGTTGCTTAAATAAGGAATGCTTCAATATTTGAAGACTCTGTTATCATCTTGCGAGTATTTAAAGTTTTTTTAGTAAGATTTGTTTTCTCACTAACTGTTTTTTGGTGGTCACTGTTTTCATAAAGGGGTTAACTGTTTCAATACGATACAAAGATTATACAATCACTTTACTAGATTCAGAATTTACTCCCTGCAACGTCTCAAATTTTTACCCTTTGTATATATACTTATTATATTTTAATGGAAGCATATTTAATAGAAGGTCTTCAATTGATTGAGTTATACACCCTACGTTTTACATACCTAACTAAAAATAAAATAAGACAGTCACAGAAGCATCAATAAAGAACGCGCATGTGAGAACTTAGTCTATGTGGACAATGGTCAGGTATTGAAGTTCCCGGAATACATCTCAGGTAGGCCGTTTTTGTTGGCGGTAACAGTAAAGTATTCCGCAAGGTGCGAAATAAGATTTTAGAAGTCGAACACTTTTTATATGCACTCAATATTATGGGCTTTTAGGCCCTTAATTGTTGCTTTGTTCCCTTGAGTATTGGCCGAATTATTCTGAACGTTTAAAATTTAATTGCTTATTTAAAATAACAAAAAAAAGGACTAGATTTGTACTGTTACCTTCTACCAAATTTTTAAAGCCTGATTCTGACACTAAAACAATATACCTGTTACATCGTAATTCTGCCTTCTCTAATTTACCTATTTAAATATGAGAGCGAGTTTCGGGTATGGATAGTATTGTTCAATAAGCGTCTATAAACAATTTACGATTATCGATACCATGCCCATTATGTGGTGCAAATGTTTGCATTCGTATCATTAGCAAAAATTCATGCGCGTAACATTATGCTCTAGTATATAATAATCGTATAAATTAATCGCAGCCGAACCGTTTAAGTGAACTCTTATTTACCATCATACACATGCATTTATAGTTATTGTCGCGTTTAAAAGTGATTGATTTAAACGGACAGTTATTGAGTGACAACCGACAAACGAAGGACCGCCATCGAGACATGTCAATCGTAAACATACCGGTTTATTTGAAGCATTTAACATTTATTAGTTCACAAAAGGTTCATGCTCGTATGGATGGAGCACATGGTCGATGCTTGCAAAAGAGATTACCATATAATTTTATTGTTATATAAGCGCGAAAAGGTTGAAAGCTAAGATGATAAGTTTAACATTCAGATATAATTTTTTACTGATATTATAAATGCGAAAGTGGCCCTTCATTAAGTTGACAATGACTTATGAAAACAATTATGTTGCAACTTTCTTAGGAGTCGAAAAAATAAGGTACTTTATCTTATGATTAATAATTAATTAATTGTTGTTATGGCAGCATCGTTTTGGCGTACAATAACCGAAAAACTTATTCATTAGATACTAATCTATAAGGCAAACCCTGCGAGTCACAGCTAGTATATATTAAAATAAAATATAGAAAAGAAAAGAATGACCCATGACGATATTTCAAATAACGAGCTTATAAATCTGTGGAAGTACAGAATCATCAAGCTTAGGTAATCATCAGTATCACTAACACGACATAACTAATGAAGAGTTTAAAACACAACAAGTTTAACTACATAATATTGTAAAAAATATATAGGTACAAATTACGCGTACACTTCACCTACAGCGTCGTTCCCGGTACCTCAATTGTAAAGTATACAAAACAATAAAATATCACATTCTTGAACATGTATTTTGAGAAACATGTTGCTAATCGTATTTTGTATGCACAATCACGGAGTTACAACTGCAGCGGTAAAGTGACGCCTTACTTTGTCAATATCATTTTATCCGCTTAAAAATCTTACGGGTTTTATGAAACAGCAACATTTTATTCAAAAATGTTTATATTGTAGACTAATCACATTACTAAAATTAATACCTATTTAATTAATTTGCAACAATTTTAAAATTAGTATTTTTTTATATTTGTACTGTTTAAGAGTAGGCTTACTAACAGACGCGATATAAGATTATTTATTACGCAACTTATTTATTTGTAAAATCTATTTCATATTTAGAAATTTAAACACAGCTGTGTGTTCAGTGTAGTCATATAGTCATCTTAGAAAGTAAAAACAAAACCCTCATATTTTATTTATTACAAATAAACCTTTGTCATAATAAAGTTATCCCAAACCACTTAAAATTATTCTTAATAATTATTTTCGTGCAACCAAGCAGAGTCGAGTCGGATTGCTAGTGCAAAGCTCAGTTTTAGCGGCGCTAACGTAAGTAGCTTTCGGAGTAGGTCGAGATGGGCCGGACAGAATCCCACTATGTCATTTACATGCATAATTCCATTGTCGTTAACATAAGCGTTCACTGGGAACCGGCGAAACGCCGTAAAATTGTAAAATTCATATATTGTAAGCGCACGTTTCCCTTGACGGCCGAAGCCGGCGGAAGTAACTAAATATAATATTCAAATACCAACAATTTTTCGTTTTCTAGTTTCTCTGGAAAGCTTTTGTTTGATATTATTGTACCATAATCTGAATTTTATTTAATTAGGGATTGTTGCTTAACTATATCCTATTCCGTTAAAATAAAAGATGCGAAAACCAAAAAAATATCCTATGTAAAAGTAATGATTCTCTAATTTTCTGCTACTTGAGTACTTTCTAACACGTCCGCGTCGTTCACAAATTATAAATAAAAATTTAGAATACCCTTTTGGCAAATAATAGCTTCTTAAATTGCATACAGACGTGAGTCATCAGGGAAGAATAAATTCATAACCGCACAGAACAAAGTTGATATGGGCAATAAAGCCTCCGAATATGCGGATACGAGAACTATTTATTGCATATGAAATACAATAACCGCTAAATTGCTGCAGATCAAAGTAAAAATACGTAATGCAAGTTTTACATGAACTTCTGGAAAACTCGTTTATACGAAAGTTACATGATGATTTTCTGTTTACGACATCACACATTTTATAATATTTTCATTTGACTTATCAAAGACTTGCAGCTTTAGGTAACAAATAGTAAGTATAAGTCGCGTCACGAATCTTTTGCGCTGAACGAAACCTGCGCAGAAGTCAAAAATAAGGTATCGAGGGGTCGGCACGGCGCGCGGGGCGCGTGATCGTCGGGTGCGCGAGCGTAGATTGGTTCCCCAGTCGTGTTGTCTTTCTCGCACCAACACGTCAATTACGAGCGCGATTCTATTGATGCGCAGCTATTCTTGTCCAGCGCTAAACATTCGTAACGCGACCTATACCTACTACGTTTGAGTCATCGTATTAAAGAACATTTAGGTAGCACCGGTTCGGATAGCGGCGTTTATGGGGAACCGAGAAAGATTTCTGGTAGTTTTTAGTACTTTCAAAATAACTGAAATTTTGATTAACGGTCACTAAAACAATACCAGAACTATTTTTATCGTAAAAGTCATTTGTCACAAGCAAGCGCATTATCATTATTTCTAGCTATTGTTTGTTTAATATTTTTACTGTCAAAGCTATAAAAAATCTGTCAAAATAAACTGACAATTCCTAATTAATTGCAATTGTCGATAAATTTTACTAGAAACAATTGAATATAAGTACTAACTTATACTAAATAAAAACTATGTAAATAACAGATATTACTTCAAGAGACAATACTATCAATTTATTTTCAACTATTATTGTAATTTAGACACCTACACATTACATGAATAATTTACCTACATATTATTATACAACATGAAGCTACTAGCATCGGACGTCTCGTAGCGTCGTCATCGTCGTGACTTTTTTTATAAATCTCACAACTAAAGAAAATTAGTTGATAAGGTTTGATAAAAAATTAGGAGCTTATTTATATATGTAATACGAACATATTACCTATAAAAATATGGAAGAATAGACTTAAACTCGGTGTAATTGGTCCCCGTAATACTGTTTCCAGATTTGCTATACGGCCCTCCAATGAGATGAAAAGAGCCACATTATTGCAAACATGTAAAAATAGACACTTCACAAAAGTACTGGTACGTAAAGCTGTCTGCTACAGCGGGACATCGCGGATTTTGCGAATGGCATATGAAATATGATTGTCGGGCGTCTCGGTAAGCAATTTGGGGTTGTACGGCTTGTGCGATGTGAATGCAATTGGAAACGCTGCCAAAATTGTCATCTTTACGCTCGTTGCCCGCCAATACCAGCCCCAACGCCGTATAGTTGCAACTTTTAATTACAACACTAATGAAGTCTGCACGCTACGGAACGTGCATTATATTGTTGTTTTAATGTTTTACAACTTTGGGTTGATAGCTAAGTATGTATCATACATATGTAAAATGTACAAGTAGATTCTTTGTCATCGGTTTTAGCAGATTCAAATAATCTAACCTTTAAGCTGTAACTTTTGTGAAATACAAGACCTACTTGTGTTTTCATACTTCAATAAATCGTAAATTAGAAAAAACACAGAATTCATTTATATCAAACTATTCTAACATTATTTCAGGTTATCATTTTATTTGCTCGTGTAATACCAAAAAGTCCAACGTAGTCCATCAAAGTAATGTTTATTTACCGCCATCTCGCTCCTCTCATCTCAGACCTAAGTATTGTAACGTCGTACATATTCCATGGCTTGTATCCAAATGCACTGCAATAAGAACATTGAGATTGCCCTAAACAGTCGCTGCCACTATTGTGCCCAATATATTCGAATGGTCGATTTAATTTCAACAGCTTCGCAACAAATCGGAAAATATTGCCTGATTCCACTCTAACATAAACGTTTCTATGTGGATTTGGTCCAAAATATTGAAGTGTATCGTTCGGGGTGGATTTAAGCTTTTACTTTAGACTCATCGTTAAGAGATTACCTACTTCGTAAAGGCTGAAGCGCTAAAGGAATGAACGAATTAGTGAGCAAAACATATCTATAACAAAGCGATTCACCGATTAAGCGGGATTCACCGCTCTCGCAGCTCTCATACAACTTACGTTCTAACATAACTGACGTTACTTTATTTAAAAGTGACAGTTCAGTCGGTGCAATTTTCCTAGGATGAAGTATTTTGAGCTTGAGAGAGTTGTGATAAACGACGGGATAGCTCAAATTTACGCGCGCCTCGTCTGATGTTCCGCCATCCAATTCTGAATACGGCTCGTAAACCTGCGGTCATATGCACGTAACCGATCGACTTTGATTTGAAAACACCGCAAACTATAGCTACACTCTCACTCACTGTAATAAAATTCAACCTTAGCTCTCACAGAATTAAAACGAATTCACGTCGGGAAAACAAATTCTTAATTACGGTAGAGCTGCCGTGAGATAAACCTGAAGTTCTTGTACACATAATCATTTTTGAAATTCGTTAATTTTTAAACATCCTGCAGTATAAGTTTTTCTTTTCTAATGTGGGCAACTAAGCAGTGGTTTCACCTGATGGTAAGCGACTACCATCGCTTTTAAAATAGGGAAAAGAAAGGGATTTCTTAATTATAGGAATAGGCTGGTAGGCAAAGAGTACGTGAAGTTTAAAATGGTCCTTACAGATTGAAACTAATATTTTAAAACAAGCCTATTTAAGCATCACAAACAGACTACACATGAAACAAACAACCGAAATGCGTATTTTCTAACAAACAAGTTATAAGATCGACGTCGAAGCCCAGAATATAAATCGAAGCTTTGTATAGAAAGCGAGTCCAACTTTCCCAATGCCTATAAAATCAGTACAATATTTTTATTTGTGTCAATAACACTTTAATATGAAAATTCTGTACCTAAAGCAAGAATAACGACCCATTAATGAATCAAAGAATATACGTCGATCGACAATATATTACCACTTAATTACCAATAGATTATACTTATCACGGAGGCTCGGAAAAGAAAATGCTTTATTTCACTCGCCGGAATTTTGTATTTACAAGTTTATTAATAAGATTAAGACGATCGTTCCAGCCGTGTGCTATCAATGTTATCGTCTGTGTTTACAAACAGCTTGTACCTACGTATAATTTGAAGAATTTAAATGAAGATTTTTCGATGTTTATGTTCTGATATCGATGATATTTCAAATTAACGAATGACGTTTATTACAAAGATTAAACATAACTGTACCTTCAAAGAATGGAACGAAAGCGGCAGGAAGATATCCTATGAGTTCTTTTATTTAAAGAGTTTAATTTTATCTTATAAGAACAAAAAAATCTCAAGGATAGTATAACACGTGTGAGACAGAATTAAGAATAAATACACCAGGATCATATTAAAGTCAACAAAGCCTTGTCATTTTTTACCCACACACCTTATGATCAAACGATCAAAATTTAATAAATTGCTTCCTGCCCTATCAATATTATTTCAAATAGATAAAATGTTTGTATGGGATAAAGCTTAGTAAGACGTAACAGAGCCAGTTTTGAAATCTTATCAAAGTATCGGGATAAATTACAATCTAATACGTTATAATAAGCATTTGCATATAAGATAGGAAAAAATATGTTTTAGGTACATTTACACTGTTAGGCCTACACATCTGACAATATTCACGGGCAGCAATAATAATTTTTAGTTAAAGTTTAAGATTCGTTATCGAAAACAAAAATATTTACAGCAAATAGAATATTCTCTGTTTTCTACGATATCATATCTGTTTATATAAAAAATATATAAATATCGATCACAAGCTTAATGAATAAGCTTTAACAAATTAAATAATAAAGCTTGAAACCTAATATTTTGTTAAAAACCATAATGGAAATCTAACAAAGTAATATTAACGAGTTTAACCGATTAATAAACAATGAACATTTACATCCGCATTCTCGACGCCTCATCAAATATAAAGTTATTTACGACGAATATAAAACGATACTGCAAACGCTTTTCGTCACTAAATGAACAAACATATCTTTTTATTTTAACTTGTGATATGCCATAAAACTGTCTCAATTAATTGTAAGTGTAGGTAATCAATCCGATTTGTACGACTACTTTATTAAATTAAAGGCGATCGCAAACAATTTTACTGTACCATAAACTTTATGACGATCCAACATATCAGGCTTTAATAATGCCTTCTTCACTTTGTTAATAAAAAGAACAGAGTTGTATTGTCTTGTTAAGCTATTAAGACAAAAATGTATGTAGTTACGAACTTCCAAAGTTTTTGTTTCACCTTTTTTCTTGCGCTAGTACATTGTTTGTTGTGTCATCACCATCCTTCGCAAAGCGAAGAAGGACTTCTGAACTGACTGTTACTTTTCAGATTGTAATACAATCACAACCATTTCCCCGCCCAGTTCGCTGTTATCGCTTTTTTCGCATCATTATAAACTGTAGGTGTTGGCTTGTTGGAATGTACATGCATAGCATATAAGATAACATGCCGGACGATATAACCATGGTAAAAAATTTTCCTCATCATCAACTCTCTAACAAAAATACTATAACAATAATCATAAAAGAAATGTCGGTAAATATACCTTTAATAACTACAGTTACACAATATATCTTATAACAAGGTGCTTATTTATAGGTTTAACTAAACCTTTGTTACCAATTATAATTTATTTAAAATCATATCGATTATACCGATACACGATATCTTCGATCTTAAATATACGATGCACTTCCACGAAATGTATGCCACTGGGTTACTTGGCTCTATATTTATTTTTTATCAGATCTACTTCTAATTATAATAGAAATTTTTTTATACAGGACAACAATAGGTAACTAAATAGGAACGTACAAAACTTATTTGATGTGCCATACCTCCACACATTGGAAAATAATTTGTACCGTCGTATCGGCCAATTTAATACGGTAGTGGAGTGTAAAAAAAAAGTGAATATAAATATTTTGACGTTTACCTACTTCGTTGTGTTGTCAATTGAATTGAATAAGCTCATTTTTTATCAAAATATATGACCGATCTATGCACGCAAGTATTACCGTTTTTCTTAAAGCAAATGCATCATCTTTAAGCATTACTTACCTGCAATACACTGTATAGTTCCTCATTTCATCATTGTTACTCCAAAATGCGTCAGTGCTTAGTGCCTAAGAAAAAGTCTAATAAAACCTTATAAATTTATTTGTTAGTAAGTAAAGTATTTATTAAAAGGAAGAACAGATTAAAGTTTCAACACTTCGCAGGATGTTCGTGCGTGTCCTACGTTTGATCGACGCAGATAAGTATCAGAACGGCGCCGAATCGTCCAAAGCGTCACCGACTGTCACAATCTAAACGAGGACATTAAATAAAACGGCTCAAGTAATGGACATAAATTAAATAGCCATACACGTCACTCAAGGACTCAAGGCCTTGGTAGTCAGGTAGTTAAGATCCGAAACAAAAATAGCAGATAACACTAGTTGAGATGTCACATTTTATGTGAATCACAAGTTTACGCTTCTCGACGGTAATTAATATCGAACGACAGAACGTACCTCTGTCTTATATTTATTTTTCTGTTACAGACAAAAGCTTTTTTTCTATCTATGCTCCTAACTAAACATAATATTCTATTAATCAATGTTAAATTTGTTAAAATTTAATTCATATTAGGCGTTTCACGTTCTTATATTTTTCTAATACGTATTATTTGCAGCCCAAATTGAAATCAGTTAAAAGCTGTCTTATTAAAATTCATTTTACATGGCGTTCCTTGCATTGTTAACATACAAACTTTCCTGACGTCAAGTATTCATCTTAACTTACTGAGCAGTCGTAGCGCAGGCGAAAATACTGCAGTTCATTACAAGACGAACGCTAGAAACCGATACACAATACACATTTGTTGCATGTAAATTACTCTACGCACTCATAATCTCGCCAGAAGCCAAACAATAGAGCTGTAAAAGCGACTAGCATTGACTCGGGAAAGCTACCAGGTATCGACAACAAATAAATCAGACGAGCTCTGCTCCAACTGAAAATATATCTAGAAGTTCCAACGTTACAAAGCAAAGCACTAACACATAAGTCAGTTTTCAACATAAAATACGTTCCGTAAGTGGGACACGGTGAGCTACGTTCATATCTGTCGCATCTCTACTTTGATTTATTTTCAAAAACCGACAAACTCGCAGCGAATTCCACTTATTTATTGTGTTAGTGCGTCAAGGCGTTCATAGATTTGATGGAAACTACGAAAGAAAATAGCGTAACTTGGAGAAAGGAAGTCGTTTTATTTCTAACTAACTAAGCAAAAACATTTCATTCCTGGCTACTCTTATAGGCGGAGGACCCGTAGACTGAGATACAAAGTACATGCACAATTAGTAGAAAAAATTCTTCCGCAGCTTGTTTCGTAAGCGCAATCTCAAGAGCATCGGAGCAGGTAGTGAAAATCCGCTCTGATTGCGCACTTTAACTGTACTTTAAGGGCCCTTTAGATTATATTATGTTTATGAGTTTTAAGCTATCACTTTATTATGTTAAGCTCAATAGATTTTCGTATAAATTGATATATTGATTTTTATTTAAATTTAGAATCTTGATAAGGCTTGTTATATGTTTAAAGATGTTTTCCCTTAAACTTAAGCACGTAAAGGCGCCGCTATCCTTCGAAAGCATTAGTTCAAGCTTGGTCAAACGTAGGTAGTCCTGTTGTGGCACCTCGCCTAGCCGTAATAAGCGCCTCTTAGTCAGGCTGCGTCATCCGTAATCATGTCATCTCGATTGTATCAATCACGTGCATGCTATCCACTATACGTGATCCCACCAATTCGACCATAATTAGATTCGTTCTCATGACTTACTGCATTTTTGTCAGAACGATCTAAAAGTAGTCATAAATCGCCCTATTTTAGGATTTTTTTTTCATTTACATTGAAAGCATATTAAATGAAAAAATAAAAAAGTAAGCAAATATGTAAGAAAAATATCTATCCAATATCGAGTAAACTGGAACTCATACCTTTTAAATGGCAATTAAGACTGGTTCAAATACGTTATAAATAGATTATTGCAAATTTGTTTTCATTATTTACTTTTGGGTCGATTGCCAATAATTTAATATGAAATAATTCAATTTTAGATTTTATACGTATCAGAAAAATAAACACCTATATCCAATAGATTCGATGCTTTAAGAAAAAACAAACACGTTATTGTTAAAGTTGTTTATTACCAGATCTTTTAACAAACAAAATAATGTTTTAAAAAGTGAAAGAAATATAAATAAACATGACAAATGAGTTGGCAATTTCAAGTATATAATGTCAAATTCAAATATATATGGAAATATGTGAAAAGAGTAATCCAAGTTATTTAAAATTTGGGAAATACAAGTAATTTAAAAATAATTAAAAGAATAGTTAAAATTTATGTTTAAGTTATGAAAATTTTAAGACTCTTAATTCTTTCATGCTCTTTTTTCTCTCATTTTCATAAAATAAATATAACGTAAGTCTATTTTCTGCCTTAATTTTAACGCGCAACTGTTATTTCAATTCTATCTTTACCCAAGGAAATCCTTTGTTCATATCATTAAAACATGTCTTTTCTTCTCGGAGCTCCCTAAATACCTATATACCTACTGGCTATCGTCAGTAATCGTACCTGTAATCATACGACTCTGAATTGGAACCACTATCTTTTCTCTTGTTTTTGAAATATTTGTCGGAATTGATTCGGCTTTTTCCACCCCATCTGGCACCATATCGCATTGTATGACCGTCAACTTCTTCTTCATGTGTCGCTAGAGGTGATCTATATTGTAAGCTGTCCTTAGACGTACGTCCTCTCTTAGGTCGCCAGTCATCTTTATTTCTATTCTTCCAATGATCTGTCTTCTTATCATCCCGATCATTAGATCGGTCTCTCCAATTCTCAACTCTATTTGAGGTCCGTGAAGTTTTCCTTTTATCAACACGTGAATCAGACATACTCGGAACTGCGTTAATAGGTATTATGGTAGTCGGTCTATTAATATCAGGAGATGGCGGATCTTTGCCTAAAAGATCTGCTTTATAATTCTCTCTTTCTATTTGATATCCACGCGCCTTTTCAAATTCTGAAAATTTTAAACATATTTTAATCATATTTAGATATAGCTGATCTTGTTGGCTCTGTATCTGTCTGTGTTATTAAATTTAAAATTACGCGTCTTATATCTAAACTCAACATCAACTTCTACTTTAAGAAAGTTGATTAAGTATTTCGTTTCTTTTGATATAGGTAATATCTACCTTGTATGTTTAAAAAAACAATTCAAGAAATTTAGAACAGATTAAAAAGATATAAAAAACAATAGAAATTATAAAACGAGATATAAATACATTACCATCGATCGCCACTGCGGCCGGCCATCGCATTCGATCGCGCAGGTATCGACACACCATGTAGCCGGTGCGGTTCAGGCCGTGCGTGCAGTGAACACCTACCAGCGATTCTGTAACAGTACACTTATGTTACTCGCATTATCAATAACCAGCATTGCTTATCAATTGATACGATCGCTTTAAACACGGGATGAATATGAATTGTGAACTAAATTAACTTTATAGAGCACGGCATTGAATAGTGCATGCATCTTAAGAAAGAGACATTTAATGAAGACCCGGTTCATTAAAAGCTATTTTTGCTAGGTTTAACCATACATATAGGATAGTAGCTTAATTGGGGTGGTAGGGTAAAAATAAATTAAAAAAGCTTTTTACACATAAGTCTACCCTCTATATTCAGTATTAATTACGGTTTCCTATTAGAAAAAAATAGCACAAATATTCACAATGTTTATTACTTTGCTGATATCTCGGAGAAGACGCCTTTTAGTTTACGACTTCGGCGTTTCTAGATCGTATTTCTTGTACGTATGCGTGTGGTTTTAAATTTGATCAAGTTAAGACTAAACGATATTTATGTTGCGAATCCGTCCTACAAATCTTATGTTTTAAACCCTATATATATGATTTTTACTATCATATTTTTATAGCATTCCTTTCTTTTATTAATACGAATGTCTTTTTCACGCCTAAACTACAGGACTGATTTTTTATTATAAATGAAATAATTTAATTGAGTAGGTCAATAAATCTTCTAAATTTTGAAGCAGTATGAGGTCATAGTATGAGATAGAAGCGAGAAATAATTTCTATAAGGTCTACTACAGCATTCGCTATCAAGCAAAAATTCAGCCTAATCGAATGCTGGAAAGTAAGTAAAATTCAGATGGCAAACAACTAAGTTTAACATTCAGTACTCAGTGTTTAAAGTCTCAATTTAAAGTTGTATAAAAATGGAATACATAATATTGAAATTATTAGATATTATTAAAAATAATGCGTTTTTATTAACTTCGATTATAAATTAATACCTTAATATAGGAATTAAAACATCTTTAGTTTCTTAATTATTCCGTGCACTCCATGCGAAAACTTGTATCAATAAATCTCAAAGATGAATTCACGGCGTCATCGTGTTTACTACAAAACGCTGCAAACGCGCGGTCGTTGACCCCGCACCCCGTGCACCCCCGACGGAACTCGCGACCCGCGGTTTGACACTTCCTCAGGAAAACCTTTGAAGTGTCGTACAAGATGCTACCCCACAAGCGTTTGCCTTTTTGAGGGGAATTGATAACGCCTAAATTGTATGCAACTCTATATTATTACAAAATGGGTATAACAGGGCAACCCATTTCACTCGGAATCACTACGTGTGTTAAGGCGATAAAATGTTATTTGAAAAACATAACAGAAATAAATCAAAATACTAGGTATCATACAGGAATGACTATTAAAATTCTGAGTCTCGAAATAAAGACTGAACAAATGCTGCATTAATGCAAACAAGCATTCTCTCGGCTGATCGAAAACAAAAATATATTGTATGTAGAAAAAGTCATTAAGTGACGACAACTTAATTAACGACTGGCGTGGTTTACAATTAAAGAAATAAACCATAAATGATAATTGCAAGAACGGCAAACCCATAAGGCCTTGATTTAATCACAAATATACAATGAATGGCTTTTCGTTTGCATGAGATTTTGTAACGAATTATTTTGTATAATTTCTGTTGCTCTTTACGTGTATGCAGATCTATTATTCACAATCTGTATAGTGTAATCGATACAAGTCGAAAGCAAATTCTGGCGTTATACCCACACGCGACTGAGCTATATTACTATTGTCTTATTTAGATTTAACACCGCGCATCTTTTGTATAAATTCAATAGTATCTACAACTTAAATTGACGTAATTACATTTAATTAAATTACGTTAATCGGCGAGTTGATTAATCGCAAACATATAAAAACTTACCAAACACTAATAAAATTAGAGTTACGATAATTAATGCGTACTATTATCTATTAATTTAGGAATAATTTAGAGAAACGAGTCCGATGGTCGGTCGGGTCGGTGTCGTTGCTTCACTCCGCTTGGCGCCGCGCGTGGGCGACGCTTAGATGGTGACTGATTAGGTATTTAGATAGATAACCGTTGCAATACACGTTTTATCGCTTCGGAATTTTATGATCTATCGATAATAGTACTTTAATTTTGTGTAATCGAAAGTTACATTCTTTTGAAAGTGCCTACAATTATTATCAAGAAAAAGTCATCACAATTTGGTGTGTCGTAAACAGGGCACACTTTAACGACAAAAATATTTACTTAAAAACATACTTAATTGCTTTCGTAATTTTTTTAAGCTTCGACGCTTACTTTTTATAAATTGGTGAGTTAGTATTTATTTGTAGTATTAGTTTAAAAAAACACCCTTGAAAACTCTATTATTGCTATCAAAAATTGTAACAATATATCTTGTGACTAGCAAAGTAAAAAGACGTATATTGATTAATAATATAAGCCTTGTTAAGTAGCAAGTCATCTGTCCATAACGGTACCAATGTTCATTTATCACTGTTGCATTGCCAAGATGTGACAAGTTATGCCAGAGGCGTCAAATATTTTTAGATCTCATATATTTCATTTTATTTTATTACATTCGCATAGAAATGTCCGGCGAGAATTCTGTAACATGATATACTATGAGAAGATTTGAATATGGATACGAATATTGAGTTTAACCTCGAAGGTGAATCCATATTCACCTTCAATCATTTATTGGACATATCAGTTGTCGCCGGGACCACCCCGAGCGACTCGGCACGGTAGCAAGTGAAACATTCCCAACGCGTGCGATATCGTGTAAATCAGGACACGCGGCTGATTCTCGACACGATTAAATGTGAAACATGAATATTGCTGCAATATCGTACTCACTTGACTCACGGCACTGAAGAATGATATGTTTGAAAAACAAAAACCTAAACCCTTATTTACAATTTATTTATTATGAACTTATTAAAGTCAATTTCTAATAAACCGTTAACTTGAAACAATCTCATACGATAACAACTTTAAGAAAACAGACCGCCCGGTAAAAGTAATAAAGCCGACAGTAATTTTAATTAGGCTGAACAACAACAATTGTATCTTCTTAATTAAACAGATTAACTCAACCTCTATTAGGCTCGCGCTAACCATTTAAAACCTTCGTATAATACACATCTCACTCAATCTACTTAGCGACACCGATAACCGGTCATCGCCAACTAAGACGCCGACAGCATATGCCCACAATTAATTGAAACTACCCACGTAATCTAATAAAAGCTAGTTTTGGTTAAGACAAACAAGAATGACCATTCGTAATTATAATCTAATGAACATTCCGAATATTGAGATCGGCACCGTGAGAAGTTTGATGATAACTACGATTTGTGTCACTGTAATTAAAAGTGTAGCTGCCGATAAACTACGACGTGTGGACCGAACCTACTCGTTTTGATTGCTATGACGTATTGACAAACCATTTATACTAGACCTTCGAAGGGCCCGTCGTCGCCTTATGATAAAACCAACACACACAAAAACTAAAGCTCATTGCTAATTAAACACGATATACATTTCTTATTTAAATCAGGGCGATATTAAATTGAAATCGTATGTATTCTCTGGCTTATTGATAAGAACCCTGTTTTGTGGAAGGTGCTATGAAAGAGTAATTGCCAATTAAAGTGATAATGGAAGACATTCATGCGCTGTTCCTTCTTATGAAAACAAAACATGATACTTTTTTATTAATATTGTTTTGGTATTAAATGTAATGGTTTACATATATATCAGACATATGTAACATTTTACATACAAACATGTAATTTAGAAAAAATGAGGCAATTGTAAAAACTTAGAATTCGTCAAGCGAATGATATTCATGATAGATTGAAGATAAAGGTTAACGCAAGTGTGAATCTGACTTACAGGCAAGATTTACATAAGAGAAAACAGTGCGGAAGGCATCAATAGAATAACGATTAGTGACAATAAAGAGCTTGCGCAACGTCTTTTTATGGTGGTCTTGTAAAGTAATACAATTAGGCAATGGGCGTGCATTAACACCTTGCTATGACGATTCACCCACGCGAATGGTTTGCCTACATTGAAGTTTACAAAGCCTACTTTAATGTCGACGGAAAAAAGCATATTCTCTTCTATTGCTGTATTTTGGCTGTTCCTAAATCCTAAAACGTTAGTACTAGGGGTTTTTCTAAAATTATTTTGAATATGTTTGGTACAAATTTTCTTAAAGCAAAGGGATTACTTGCCAAAATTACTAATTGCATACAAAAATACCGTCTGACTAAATAACAGTGAAACCGAAGATCACGGGGGTCGCAATATAAACACTGACAGGCAGTGAGCAAACGAAACAGCACCGCATAACTTATATTATATAAAGGAATATATTTACTGTGAACCGTACAAATACAGAATTTTCTTACCATCATCTTTTTGCAGAAACTCCTCAACGGTATCCATGAATCTGTAAGAAACGGCAAAATTAATACAAATGTACTTTTTAAACGTTTACATTGTTTCTTAGCACAATGTCACACTTAACATGAAGGAATACAAAAATACATTCGTCTAGAGTATCGTAAAACACGTAGCCTCTGTTATTAGTCGGGTATGCCGTACGATCAACAAAAGAAGTTTGCTGTTTAATTTTATGGCGTTCCGACACATAATTCCATACATACGTATATATTATGAACGTGTATAAAACGAAACTACCTTGTAATACGATACGTAACAAAGTGATACCAAAGAGTGAGATTTAATTAAATTTTACAAGAATGCTAGAAGCCCGTGCCCGTCACACTCACAATGAAATATTATCATATATCGATCGCAGCGTGTCGCCTATAATAATCGATTTTTTACACCTAAACCGCATGATCTGTGGGCGACCCAAAATTACAAGGCATTTCTGCCGATTTCATTTTAGATTCTTTGATGAAATATGTTTGTTTTCAACATAATAAATGTCTTTTCACCATACGAAACGGGGCGCCGATGACAAGAAAGTTTATTAAATGTTTTAAGGGGTGGCAGCGAACAGTCTCTTAAATGTAAGCAAAATTTGAGACTGCATGAACTTGGCGGTGATTGCATATTCTTATGCAAATATCAAAACATGTTAATAAAGGATACAATGTAATCACACGTAGTCATTTTGCTGATTCAGATTTAAATCGTTTAAACAAACTTAAAATGATTAAGCTTTTAGCGAGTCATAAAGTGAATATTTCGAACCATTAAAAACGTTAATTAAAAACGATGAGAAGGAAAATAAATAACAATGCAAAATTCTGTGAATTCCTATTCGGTATAATTGATCAAATACAAGATCATCAACAAACAGTTCTGTAGAATTTATTCTTTACTCCAATAAGATTTACAAAATGAAACTATCCGCGACGTGCGGCGCCAAAGAGTCAACATTTTAATTATGCATAAAGTCACGTTTCAATTAATTCACAGAATAAATTTGTTACGTAGATTTGGACAACTTAAACATAAAGGAACTACGATTACCACAAGAACGAACGTATGTTTCGAGTATATATACATTTATACTTATGAAAACCTATATAGTAGTAGGTATTATTTTAACACTTTTTTGTATTACTCTTCACAACTTGGATAAAGGCTAATAAAAAGAAAATTCAATATCAATTTATATTTATTATTCTTCGACATGGATTTAAAATTTTTGAACAGTTTTTAATTTTAGGTATTAATTTCATTGGATCTGTTAATCGATCTATTTAGTTTTATGACCGATGAAATTACTTTTTGTCACTCGAAGCCTCGAAGTTTTAACGAGTTAGCCTCGTCCGATGTGATTGTGGAAAAAAGTTATGAAATGTGGAATGGGCGAGAATTATTAGGTTCCTTTTATAAGATCGACTTGAAGATTGGACGAGTTTAATACCGAAGTTTGTATTGAACTTTCCTACCACTTCCTGGTCGGTCAGCGCGGACGTCATTATTTAAAAAACTGTCAGAATTGTGTATTTTATTGCTCTCGCTGGGTAGATCGAGGCAATGTGAATTACATGCTTTCTTATTTAATATTAGTAGCGTCTTGCGTTTGTAAGATAATTTATATCTAGCGGCGTTATCTGTTCCGTAGATCGCTCCCGAGTTATAATCCGGATATTTTTCATGTTACACCGCCGAGGCAGTGTGTGGCGTTCCAGGAATATTTATGTTCAAGGCATCGCTGTTAAAACTATTGCTGATATTGGAGGATGCTTACGACAGACGTCTGCTTAAGGTGTTTCTTTTGTAAAATCATCTTATATACCTAACGTTTTATCTTTGGTGTTTATCAAAAGAGCCGTATTCATATTACTTCTAGCCAATTAATTTACACGATGTGTTGTTTAATGACTTAACTCGGGTGGTAAAATTCCACAACAAACGCACACTATAGTTAATAAAACTCATATTGTAATAAAATTTGATATTAACATTACTATTATGAAGCTGTGATGACGTAATTAAACTTAAATGAGTATAATAAACAATGTTACAACTGTTTTAAAGCAAGCGCGGCAAAGAAATTTATTGCTATGATAGATATTTTTAATTAATTAATTTCCAATATGCATCGTAAGCTTAACGACGAACTGTTTTTATACAATCCATAGAAAGCACGTGTTTTAATGTGAGAAATTCAATAACAGGGCATCCATCATAGTGTTAAAGTACAACACGTCGGAACCTTACATGCTATGAAGGTGGTCGAAGGCGAGATAATGGGAGACATTTCGATATAACGTCAGATAAGGACGCAGGTGGTTCCCATGCGATCCAGCACACACTGTCACATTGGAATCCGAGTCAAAGGTTAAAACGTGAAAATCGTAGGAAACAACATCCGACCGAAACGTCGCAGACGATCTATAACAATAGCATTTCAACATGAGGGAACAATCAGGATCATTAAAATTGTAAAAGCATAAAACATGTAAAATGAAGATATTATCGCAGCAGATCATCAAAACTGTTTTTACGATTCGACATAAATGCATTGGTGTTTTAATGCTCTGTATGGACGGTGTGTAATTTACGCTTTGGAAATGATGTTTATGGCGTGCGAAGTGTAGGGCGGCCAGCAGCTAACTGCCAAAGAATATTAGTCCGCTAATCCTTTGATCTTCGTGCTATGAAAACGTTTAGATATTTGTTTTGTAACTTGTTCATTACTTGAAGTTTACATTTTTAAATCATTCCTGAAGTTTCTTTTGACTCACATAATATTTGTTCTGAATTTCAACTAAACACTAAGAAGTGGATCAAATTCTGCTTAAGACTTTGTTTTACTTACTTTCAAACATATTATAAAGTTCCCGTTGCAAGTTATGCTATATGTATTTCAAAAACTTTAACGAAAAACAAGTAAGCTGTTCAGTTTAAAATATAATGTTTATTTTAAATACACACAGTGAAACCAGTTAGACCCTGGTGTGAGAATAAAATATATACCTACAACCAGTAAAAAAATTTAAAGTTTGTTCTACTTAAACCTTTACGTCGTATGAGCGTAATTTACACATGGTTTTATTTAAACATAGTGTTTTATAGATAACCTGAAGCGAAAGGCTTAACGAACTACTTTACCGGGACCATTAACAAGATGTATATTGCAAACGAAGTGTGAGAGTTATTACCGTCAACTGGTAGGCGCTTGCCTTCGGGGGCAAACCGTCTCTATACCTGTGATTTACACCACATGATTGATGCTATCTCTGCGGATGGTAGCTTATTGAATTTGTTTATTTAAACTGCGTACGTATCGTTTATAAAGGTAGCATTTTGGTAGATGTTAGAACAGTTGTTTAGGGATTTTTTTAATTATTGTCGAATGATGGTATATGTTTATATCGTGACGATACCAGAATAGAAAGTTAATAATGTGTTAATCCAGGTTTTCATTAAGTTACCTAGACGCCATTTTCAGCTAAATCTATGCGGAAAGTTTTTACTTTTAAAATATAACATCTACAGGCACAAACGCAGAAGATAATAATATAATATAAACAAGGATTATACAATGTATTACTACAAGAAAAATAACCAAGATATATCGAGATGATGAAGTTAACAAACAACAATGGGATCTAAATTCATATGACGCAAAGAAAACAGGACGATGTAAGTTCGCAAACAGGAAAATAAAGGTCCGCGATAAACCTCGATCGCCTGCAACGCCACGTCGTAAAATACTTTCCCAAATTGAGTTTCGGTTCATTTTATTTACATGAGTTCTGTTACGCTCTATTGAGCTTTCTATTACTAAATTACGCTAATAGTTGTGAAAGCGTAAAAATATAGGGAAGATAGGAATAGCTGGTTTTTCGTAAATAATTATAAAAAAAAAAATCATTTCATTGTCTGAAAGTAAATCACTGGAATAAAGTGTTTCATTCAAGCTCTAATTATGCAATCGTTTTTGCGTAATAGACAAATAAACATGAGTGTATCAGAGGGATTTATGCATACAATATATTTCCATTATAATATTATTAACAATGTAATTATGTGTATGTATTGGATCAATTTTGCGATTTGATCTTCATAATCGAATCGCAAAATCGGTCCAAAACACAACTTTAATTCAATTTACTACAACTTCATATAAAAAGATATATACACTTGTAGCGAGCTTCATATTCTTAGGCTATTTATTTACACACAGTCTTTTAAAAACCTCAATGCGTAGTGAATCATAAAATCCGCCCCACGACAATTGCGATCGAGATTTCTTAGAACTTAGATATAAGTCAGTGTGGTCTGGCTTCCATACCATAATAGGAAACATTAAATAAACCGCTGAATATATAATGTTATTTTATTACTAAACAGCTATGATACTGATTGTTGTAACAAAACCGCAAACTATTTCTGAATTCAAACTATGCGTAAGTTGGGATCATATTCACAGAAATAACTTGACCCAGTAATTATGTATTATGACACGAGAGCTTGACATGATTTATTGTAATATGAACTTCAAATAAATTTAATAAGCTTACTAAAAATTACCAATTTTAAATTTAACACTGTTACCATTTTCCTTTTAATACTGAACGAGCTTCAAGTAAATATAATCCTTAGATACTCATAATATACATACGGAAAAACATGAGAATATTGCTAGTCACGCAAAATCTACTAAGTATATAGGGCAGAAATTTGAGAGGCAAAAAGTTATGTATTGCCAGAAAACTTAACTGGTCTATTAAACCCATAAAGAGACCAACCGATGAGTGAGGCAACTCATAGCGGCCCTAATATTTTATTATTAAATAACATCTGTAACCATAATCATCTAAACCGCAAATGACTCGTCAGTGAACATAATTATCCAGGACGTGTTAATTAATTGTCAGCATCAAAAGTGGCGCCTGTGACATTGACACGTCATGGTGTTTTTAATGTTTACTCCGAGATACCGCTTGACTCAGTTGATGAATAAGTGTTTATTAATTATTATTTACGGCATTGAATACCATAAATTATAAACGTATATTTAAGAATAGTATTATATTAGCGTACAAATATATTTTTTAAATATGGCAGATTTCATATTTGTAGATGTAGTTTGTTCTCGTATACTATAAAACAAAGTCGCTTTTATTATTTATTTCTCTATTTGATTGACTTTTCATTTCTACTGTTTGTAAACGCTAATATATTAAAAATAAGCTTAATAGATAAAGATATTCGAAATATTAAACAAAACTACTATTTAAGATCGCCGATAAAATTAAATACATCCCTAATAATAAAGAAAGGTGAGTTGGCGATCATTTGACATAAAAAAAGAACGCATTCAAATTACACATAATATAATCAATTGAAAGCAAACCACTAAAGCAGTAATAACATATATTAAAAATGTCCCAGTTCACGTCTCAATCGAACGTAATACCAAATTTCGTAAGCCGATTAAATTAAGCTACAACGGTTACAGTAATTTCTCGTGTACACAACCGAACATGTAAAACGTAGCATAAAGGGAACTTAGAACATAATAATACTCATTAGTGCAATGTCTCAATTACATAAACTTGTGTGGCCTCGAATGATTATATGGCAGCAATGTAATGGAAACCATTATATTGTCGATATTTAGATCGGTTATTACTCCGACTGAATCGCTATAACCACTGGTAATGGGCACGTTAGGAATAACATTATGACAGACATTATAGAAAGCCGACAGTTTATTTCGTCTATCGTTTCAGCGTTTACTTTGAGACGTCTCTACGTCTG
>JADANM010006502.1:5968346-5979359 GCA_026213755.1 Eurema hecabe
AAGCAAACGTTTGCAAAGGCAAAAACCCTGAAAATTAACCTAAAACCTTTTCCAAAATGAATTTAAGGCTTGAAACTTTTTGTTTTGTACCCGTGCCTACATCTAGCGACCTGATCTTGCCTCTAGGGCACGTCCCAATTCCACCCTCGGCATTTTGACCTACTTTTGAACACCGCTCATTTAGAGTAGAGCCCACGGATTGGGGTTGCATATTAACGTCTCTTGCATATTATACAGGTTTATATAGCTACATGGATAATTGATATGTTTTATAATGTGAATTTTAGGTATCTATATCTACGTTTGATAAAGTACCACTTTCATTGTATGTAACTCTCGGATAATTATGTATAACTTGTATAATAAAAAAAACATGAATTATGTGTTTCTAGTTGCATATGGTAAAAAAAAATATTGTGTTGTCCAAGACAAGCGAATATGAGAATTGAGACATTTATTTACATTTTATGTTACAGTTTTTGTACTTTAATTTTATCATGTAATTAAGTTGAGAGGACAAGAAAAAAGCATTTACCACCAACCTTTTTCAAAACCTGTTGAAATACCAATACACCTTCCTACGTATTTTATCAGTCGTTAACTCGAGCTGCGTCTGGAGCATTTACTAAGTTGTTATGTACTTTGGACTAATAACAATTTCTTATTTTCGAAACTATGTTACTTGAACTCAAGCCGAAACTAGTAAATAACAAAGCAAGGCGAAAGGTCAACGACCGCTTCCTGCGACAGCGCCGAACTCTGTCGCAATGAGAGTTTACAAGGCCGCCTCTATTTTGGCGTACCATTAGTCGCCTCAAAAGCATTCAAACGTTGAAAGAATTCGAAATTGTTCACGTACATAATAACCATTTGCGTTATACTTGAACGCGTGTGAGTGACTTGAAAGAAACGTTGGAATTCAAATGAGGAACAGTTTACCAATCAAAGTACTAAAGTACATTTGGATAATGATTTTTGGGTATAGGTACTTTAATACTTAAGAGCCTCAGTTTCAAATAGATTGATTTCAATAAAAGAACAGATTTCCAAATCCTAGACCTAGTGTAGTTATTTATTATGACGTGTGTATTATGACGTAACACAACAGTTGACGCTTTCTGAACAAGTGACCTTTATAAAGCTACTACATACTTTTAAAAGTTAAGAGACGAATTAGACTCACAGAGACAGGTGATAATGTTATCATCAAAGGCCAAAATAATAACTTATAGCATAATTTATAAACGAAAAGAATGCCATTGTTCTCGTTTATTCGTCCTTAATATAAAATAACGCGTAAATTCTCTTTAAATTACCTTTCTAGAAACCGTTAAGTATATTAATAAACTTTCTTCCAAATACTTAATTTCAATTCTTTAGATTAGATTCTCGTGCTTGTTACAGCTTTCTCCGAAAGGGAGCCAATTCAAAGTCTAATCAACATACTAAATGGATCGATAATTATGTTTACGTTTTATAAAGTCGAAGCCGTCCAACCGGTTGTACTCCGCAGGTACAGACAGCCAAGGCAGGCCGTTATTTCGCAATAATTATGTGGCTATACCTTTTGTAGGTGTATATGATCTAAAAGTTCATGAAAACTTGAATATCACAACGACATGTACATTAAAATATGTCACGTGATCATTGTACATTAAGTATCATAGGTTGAATAGAATTCTAATACAATTATAAAAACGTTATTTTAGTAAGTTTGCAAAGTAGGTATAAAAGTATAAGTCATATTTACTAGTTACCATTGATACAACCAGATTCTTATGACTTTTCTCTGCAATTCTAAAAGCCGCATGTTAATGTTGTATAATAAACTGTTATCGCTGACATTTGAACCCTGGTCAGCTGATAATAACATGATACAATCATACCTAGACACTTACGTAATTTCTCGACTTGAAAGAAGTTCTTCTAATTAACTCATTGTACTTTATTTACAATTATTTGGATCATAGAGAAAACGTTGAAAAACATTTTGAAAATCGTTTAAGGCTTTTATTACGCCTTTTAATATCTAACCAGGTCGATGTATGAAGGTTGGCTTCAAAGTTACGACTTACATAACATATACATATATAATAATGGATGGTAACTGTTAACCGTGAATAAAAAAGCTTATCTACGATTGAGAATATCAACCTAATACAATAATCAATACACCGTTGGAGTAAATCCTTGGCGCACCATTACTCGGAGTAATGGTTATACCCTATACCTTCTGCGCCAAGGTGTGTTAGTTAGATAACCATACGAGAAACACAAAAAGTATAATATTGTTTACGTAAATTATCTAATTGTCATCGCACGATAACAGATTGGCTTGCTCCTAGATGGCGCAGTATTATTTCTTAAAATATTTAATTATTAAGCAACTTTTAATTTGAAAGATACGTGATATCATAAACGTTATCAAACAAATACTCTCTGATAAATTAATGCAGTCTTAAGGACTTTTCAAAATGCAGTCCCAGTGAGCGAATCGAATCACATCTGTATAATAATGTGGTTCAAGTAATTATCTTAAAGTGTAGTGTGGTGTGTTGTCCTCGTGATAACTATAAATAGTGTTGTGATAATAGCGAGTTCGCCTTATCACTGACAACAATAAGACATAAACAACATAACTACGTACTGTCTCATTTATCTTAACAACATTGAGTTAGATGCCTTCGTTTGTGCTAGCGATTAGGTAATTGACACAGTATATTTCCAAGAGACTTCTATATAGGTAGGTACTTGAGTGAAATCGTCTCTACGTTTTCTACGGAATGAATTTCTCACGTGTTAACTGAGTCGCTTCGATCATAAGTCATAACTCATATTACGTTTGTCCTACGTACTTTAAGTACTGTAATGAAATTTAGAACTCAGTATATTTGTTAAGTTTTTGTGAACCTTTTAAAGGCGGAGTTTGAGTAATAAATTAACTGGTGCTGCAACAGCCAGCGGTGGCTCTAGGACGCTTCATAGGGACTTAAATATGTCCAAGAGCAAACTGCGATCAACTAAATTGGTTGTCTAATCAAAGAGTAATCAAACAGCTTGTTCGTTTACGATAAGCAAGCAATCAGTCACAGTAATTTACGTTGTTCATTAGAACATTTTACAATAGCTTCCCCCGCATATTGTTACGATACCATATACGGCGTGTATTAGGAATGTGGCAAATCGTCCGATAAGAAATCGGACCTTCATGGAATGTGGACTTAGTTGTCGAAGCGAAGCAGGAAGCGCAGTGGGCACGCGACGCGACCTAACGGAGCGTGACGCTAGAAATTAACTGTTATTTATATACCTACGATAATAACCTGTTACAACACAAACGGGGACGTTCTAGTTCACATTAGACGGTGCGTTATAGGATTCGACGTAAGCACCAAATATTACAGATTTCAATAATCATGACGCAAACGTACCGTGTCTAACCTTGGTTGCGCTAATTTGTAAATATTTTCTTGTTACATTTTATTATGTTAATTGTTAAGTATCTACTCTTTATGCCATCTTGCTTATATTAATACACAACTTAGTGAAAATATAATATCCGCTAATCAGTTGTTTTTGAAAGTAAAATTTAAAAAAGAAATACTATGTACTTTAGTGTTTTCTACATATTCTGATATTACCGAGACCAGACCAGAAATAAATACAACTAACGATTCGTTACAATACTGCACATTTTTAGTAACCAGGAAGGACATACAGGTTATTTTTTCTTTGTTGCTGTTAAAAGAATTTGCACAAGGCAACAGCGAGATTATATAAATAGAACGGAATACAGACGACTAACAGATAGGTATGTAAGAAGCCATTGCTAAACCCTTGAGAATAATTTATGTCTATTTCAGTAGATAGTACTTAGATAATTAATGATTAAACGAGTTTACCTATACGTGAAGCTCTATCATAATTATACGAAGTGTTTCGTCCGAAGAGATTGATTACACTTTTATTAATTTGCAATATATTACTGTAAGCCTTTCACAAACTGTACGAATTTTATAGCTAGTTTATAATAACTTTAATCAAACACCGAATATAGCGACGCTTTTAATAATTGCTCAACAAAACAAAGGTCCAATTAAAAAAAAAGTGCATGTGCATTTATAAACAAATTTAAAATATTTGAGACATGTAGGATCATACGTATACAATATACATGCGATATTATATAAGACTTTTATCTTTAAAGCGATCTGCAATTACCAGGAAAGCAGCACTGGTTTAACAGTTATTCCACTGTTATTTGAATAAAGAAAACAGAAACCATAACCAGCCATGACCGGCGCGGGCGGCCCCGCTCGGTGAACGGCTGATTGTCTGAAGGCTGGATGTTTCTTTTCAATTATTTCGACATCCAATTACAATTTACGTTTCCAATATTTAGGATAAATTGCAGCCACGTTCGTGGTGTACAAAACGACTATATAGAGATAATACAAGAAATTTATTCAAATTATTTGGTGTTACCTAACTTTAAATAGATATTGTATAGCATTTTAATAAAAAATAGCAGTAGACTACAGCGAAGGGGACATAATATAATATACAAAGCAATCTACGTCGTTGTGTCAGCTGTAGATGACGACACTAATTGCAAATCATTTGAGTTGCCCTTTGTTAGTAATACTCAGTGCATTCTATATTATCTTTTGCCTTATGATAAGAGAGTACCTTCAACTGTTTTTATAATCATTTTGATGTTGTTTCGAGTCTGAAACCCCGCTATGATTGCAATTTTGACCTCATGTAACCTACGCTCATTAGCTAGCTCTGGCGAAGAAAAAGTCGAATAATCATGCAATAACGCATTTCTATCACACAAACAAAGAACGCGATTTAAATTCCTCGTACGTTATGCATTACGCGATAATATTGTTATAGGTATGTAGAAAATATACAATATAATGTTAGGAACAAAAAATGCAGGGCAAGTAAGGCACGAACGGAAGAAACCATGGCGCGTGACCGACGAACGTCACTTTACTCTTGAATTATAAATACTAAATAATATACATATTATGCATAACTACTCAATACGTGTAACCTATACAGTAAAATGTGATTATTTACATTTCATAATATCACCTCGATATCTAAATATGACATTTGCGTTTGAATTAGGTATAAGTTTTAATTTTACTGATTTTAATTTTATTAATTAATCTAGTGCTTAGAAAACATTTAAAGTCTCCTACTGAACATGAATTGCTTATAACTTCGACATTCTACGACATTCAAACAATGTTTAGCTGTACTACCCAAACCTCTGCCATCTGAAGTCCAATTAAAATTAATAAAATGGAATTTTAAGGATTTAGAATATTAGTATTATGTTTTTTTCTAAATAAACAGTTGAAGAACGTATCATATAAACCGATATATGTACATAAACTGAGTTTTAAATGAATTTACGAGTTGATAGTTCGACACGATTCTGATTTGTATTAAACAAAGAAAACCTATAACTCTAATAATTGTATTGTAACAATACAATTGCTGTTTCTGTGCAAGAAACAAAAGTTTTCTCATGGCTAACAATACCTTATATTAAATGGTTTCAAGTTAAATCGGATGAGTTTGGAAAATACGCTAGCTTTTTCCAACAACTGTGGTATCTACTAGGTACTAACGTGACTTTGCATTAAGGTTCAAATGAAGGTTATTATGTAATTATATATTTGAACTTAAAACGTTAAATGGTATAAAATGTGATGAAAATTTATTAAGTGGACAGTAGTAACCACTAGAAACGGTAGTATTAAATAAAAAGAATAATATAACAAATCTACCTGCGCCGTGTTTACTGCACTTTTTTGTTTTTGAGTAATATCTGCGATCCCAGAATCATGAAGAGCTCATCAGAACATGTTTCGAGTTGAATCGATGGCAGAGGCCGCACAGGTTGCGAAGGGCTTTCGCGAGGTCAGACAACCTTATACAGTGACGATATAAAACACCGTCACAGCTACAATGCCAACGGTTTGTTGTAGCCCATTATGTGTGAATTTATTCAATGATTTTGAATTTCGAAATCACTACAGGCCATTACATAAAACATGAAACGTCGCATACACTGGGTTATTTATTGAAATGGAATGCGTGTGTAATGAACCGTGCGCATTATGTCTATTACGGCAACTCTGGCTCTTCGCGGCTTTTGATATCTAGCCATCATAGACAAATAAACATCTGTATCAACCGAAACTACAAGATACGCTTTCCCGACCTCGTTCGCTTGATAAGTGGCCTAAGGGCTCTCCCCCCCGCGGCGTGCGCCCCGCCGACCTAGTTCCCGCCCTCGCCCTAGCGATCTTTGTGCACACCATCGCCACTTGCACAACTCAAATCGTATCAGCTGGATCATTATTTCTATAATATAACGCTTTAATATATTATGTATGAATTGTTAAATATTATACGGATCAGTTTTATAATAAAATGCAAACGATTGCAGCAAATTTTAATATTTTCAGATATTATGTGGCCCACTGACTGTAAAGTCAAATATTGTGAATTTTGATTATACGAAAATATACAATATTGCGTTTTGTGAAATAAGTAGGAGGGAGTGTATAGTATTTTCTCTTCCTATTTTATTTTGGATATTAACTTCTGAGTCTAGTCTCTCAATATTCCCATTTTTAAGTTAACCAAGTAAATCTATAATAATTAATTTTTAAAAGCTAAACATTTTACCATTTTCAGTACTCGCATTTACAAGAGGATGTAAATTGATAAATTCTATTATGTTATTTCTTACCATTGTCATACTCAAGGGATATAATCTTTGTTATTTCGTATTGTAGCATAGAGAACGTTAGTACAGAACAATAGTCCATAAAATGTTTGCGTAGAAGCTAAGATAAGACCCGTCGGAATTGTACTACAAACATCTTTAACATCTCGCTGCTTATTTGTTTCTTTAATTACTATTGTTATTGTTACGAATGTACAAAGCTAGGAAATATTTTAATTAAGAATTGGATAAAATACTTGATATAAAAAATACATAGTATATATGACGTTAAAACACGAATAAATTTTTAGTCAACATCACTTGCGACTTGGCCCATTAGCGGTCTCACATAAAAATATTAATCAAGTCGACACCTCTTATTTTTTATACAAAAATTCGAGGACTCATTAACCTTTGCGTTTCAACAGTGAAAAATCATTTATATAATTAGTGTCGTATTTCAGATCAACCCACACGATACAAGTTTCAAATGTTGAAATACCGTCAAAGCAATGTTTTGCTGATGTATTTTTAATCTAGGATAGCATCGGATTGTTGAAGATAATTTGGAAATCAAGTAGGTAATCAAAATAAATGGAATCTTTGTGTTGAACGTGCCTGTGATTTCTTACTCTTGGCGGGAGAGCAATGCAATGGTAGAGACGGTGTCTATTTATAAATGAACAACATTGGATTGGACCGAACGCAACGTCGCGTTCCGTTGATTCGCGCTTTCATCGTTTCTCTTTATATTGAATGCTTCATCTCAAAGGTATATCGTTTAAGTATTTTCCCTCATCTTTCCGTAGAATCCGTAGAACAATTTCTACATATTATTTGTCACTTGCATTAAATGATATACGTAATTACCTAAATAAAGTAGGTACATGTATACAATTATAGCATTGTTGTCTCTTTAAAAAACGGTTAAAAACGCTATTTAGCTAACGCGGCGTTGAAAATTTTTGAAAAAAATCCCTTGTGGTAATTTCCGATCTACAGAACAACCGATATTTTAAAATACAAAAAATACAAAATAAGCGCTCGAAATGTACCTCGTTGAGAGCTGGTATGCATTCTTTTTGCCGGATAAAGTTTATTTGACTTTTTTTACTAAATCGTTGGCAGGAACTCTCATCGGCTCGCTCCTTTTTTTTGTCACAAGTTTGACGTTGGTCTGGAGTCCGACCGATGCGCCTCAGTTCAAACGGCCGGTGCATCGAACGCGGTAAGAGTGGGGTCGACGAACCCCAAGTCATGTGCATTCGGTTTTGTGCGCGTATACCTAATTCCGATATACGTAACAGAAACATACAGGTGCCAATTATATATATTTTAATATCCCTTGCATAATCTATGCGACGTCATATATTTCCTATATGAGAAGTCGCGTAAGAAATATGATCATCATCTAAAACCTGTGCTTTAAGTCACGTGCAGGAAACACTAAATAATTGTAATTGCGCTTAAATATCTCATTTAAAAG
Source organism: Eurema hecabe (assembly GCA_026213755.1). NCBI lineage: Eukaryota > Metazoa > Arthropoda > Insecta > Lepidoptera > Pieridae > Terias > Terias hecabe. The sequence goes on from JADANM010006502.1 coordinate 5,976,587, forward strand.
TTCACCTACCTACGGGATTCCTAGAATACCCTAGGTATTGTGTGTAACTGATGGTCCTTAGATATCTTCCTAAATTTATTTTAAATATGTAACATATCTTTTAGGTAGGCTTTTTACCCAGTTTTTGATTTTGAATAAACCTATTGTGTAATTAATACAAAAACGTTGCATTCAATTTGTTAAGAATAAATCAAGTTTAATAATTAATACACCTGTACCAATAAAACAACATCTTGTATGTATAGACAAAACAATGGACTCGCTTTCTATTATGAGGAAGTTACTATTCCACCAAGAAAGAAGAATGTTTGTAGGTAGTAAATGGTAATGTTAGTAAATGCGTATAAGAGTTGCAAATTAATTAAAATGGAAGTATTGTATCAATAAATATTGCTCTTATGGACAAATAATTTATTCTGCAGTGAGTCCTAATAATTTGACCAACCGACCAATCGAATTCGATCCTGATACTGGATTAGGTATGTTTGAAAATCTGAAGATCTAAATAAGATAATAAATAATAATATTCATAATATGATAATTAACTGTGTTCGACGTATATTACGTTATATGTACCTACCTAGTGTATCATTTAGAGGCAAGATATTTCGTAACTGGTAATAAAGCTACCTAATAAGTATACACGCACACTTCCGAACTAGTTATCGAAAGTCGTAACGTAAGCGAAAGTGTTAGAATAAAAACATATAATACCAAAAACAATTAAACTAATGACAGAAAGTATTATTAAAAAATCATAGTCTATTTAATTCATTGATAAAGTAATACCTGAAGTTCTCTATTCTTGTTATCTTTATGAGAAGCTGCTCTGATAACACCAGCTTTCCATCCCCATTCGGAAACTTTATTCACGTTAATTTTTGTTACACCATTCACAGATAGAAATCGTTTGCCGACTAAATCTTCGCGATATCTAAATGCCATAACGAACTACACTATCACATTATTCACAGTAAAAAACACACTAAACGTCATAAAACAACGCTCAAACGCATAGTACACTTCCCCGTACGCCGAGCGAGGAGAAACTCTGAAACTGAATATAAAAAGTATGGCAAGCAACAACGGTATTTACCCGACCAGTTTCAAAATGCCTATCCGATACGGCGTCACAATAAGTTAACGTACCTTCGTATACATGCCGCGTTATGAGTCTGGCTATATAATCCTACTTTTTAAGATGGTGTACGTTGACTACGGTCGTGCTCTATTCTAGACATCTTTTAAACTTTGTTCTCTTTCAAGAACGACAATACTTCGTAGTAAACGTATTAGTTCATAGATGTCGCTAAATTGTAACGATAACCAAATTAATTGTTTTTCCTTTGTAGAGGTAGGTGGCGCAGATTATTGAAAAAATTATAATTGTATTGTTTTGAAGAATACCTACAATATTATCAAATTTGTTAAAAATACAAATTCATTTTGAAAATCAGTAATATTATAACTGTAAAGAAATTTCACTTATGTGTTTTATGTTTTAAATAATTTAACTTTAGCACAATGGGAAATAAATATTGTAATATCACTTTAAATTGATTTGATTTAAGGGTCCACAAAATAATTCTCCTTAAAATAAGGATTCCAAGTGTATAATGAAAATTGATTTTTTTCTAAACGAATATGTCATATTGATCAATATATCACGTGATCAAAACAGATTTCATTTACAATATGGCGGATTAGACATTTTGCTGGGCGGTTGTGTTTTGTCATGTTTTCTTTTATAAACTGTTATAATAATCCTCATATGTGATTTTAATATGATATCTTCCATTATTTCACGCTTGGTCATGTAAGTAATTTAAAAAATATTTTTGCTTATTTAATATATTGCGCATATTATAAAATCCTTTTGTTTAAAAAGTGTATTCATGTATGTCGCAAATATATGAAATAAATAACTTTTATTTATTGAGCTAGAGATATTTTACCTTTTAATTTATTTTACCTGTTAAAACATCTAATTATAAACATTTTTTTCTAAGTGATGTGATAAAAAAAATCCTATCAAAATAACATTGTATTGTGATTAAAAATTATTTATCATATTTAAATAAACTAAGTAGAATGCAAAGTCAAATTAATAAAGTAAATTATGTTTTATTGTGGTTTAAGAGGATAATTCTTTTGAAAAGCCCATTTATTAATTTAAGCTTCTATACATATTAGATTATAGACTATCTATTATAATTAATGATAAAATATATTATTATGCCTGTGATTTCGCCTATAAGACAAGTATATACTCATTCCATAAACCTATAAATCTCAAAATTCAAATAACAAGGAGATGAACGTTATTTTAGATTTAAAAGGGTAATTATTACTTTTCTTATTTCAATACTGAAATAAGAAAAACTAATAAGAATATCTCTTAAGTTTATATTAATGTCAATATAATTTAATTTTAACAATATGGCCGTATTATTTGTGATAAAATAGAATCCATTCAGACAAATATTCTCATATTCAACACTTTTGAATCGTCATAATTTTATGTACCACAAGTTTGCAAAGCAATTGGTATAAAAATTCGGTGTTCTAAATTTAATGGGACATACCCATATAGTGATTATAAAGGTTCTAATCTGACAATAATTTTACTGGCTTGTGTTACTACAAAAAAAAAGCTACATGAACATTTTTTCTTTAGGGAAAATTTGAATAGTTACTGCCTAGGAAATAACATTAAACATGGGAACATTTATATATTTTCATCTGTACATCTTTTCAGCTAAAATATGTTTAT
>JADANM010006502.1:5999524-6010818 GCA_026213755.1 Eurema hecabe
AGAAGTGCTACTAATTTATTGTTCCAATTAATGTTTCTTCTTAGATTGGCCCTGACTCTAAGTCTAAGTGGTTTAAATTCCTCCTAAACTTTGCTTGTTTAATAACATTATATCAATTATATTGGTACCGTGTACAGTTTACAAAGTTATTATAGAGAACTTCGATAACAGCTCTGTAAACTTTGTTCCGATACGAATATAATCTATTACTTGTTTATTTTGTTAGCAGGGTCTGAGGTGGTAACCGTTGTCTGTGTTGTTTTCCCCTTAGAGGAACTTTGCTCGGCAAACTTGTTTTGCGTTATTGAAACACTTTATTGTTTTGCTTTCGTCATCTCTGAAGATGAATTGCAAAAGTTTTTGCTCCTTACCATTTTATTCTTATAGTTAGGAAGGAATACATACTTTGCTTTTTGTTGATATTTGATATACATAGTTAAAGCTATTTGTACCTTCATATGTTATTAAATATTGTTATTTTTGCATAAATGTTATACAGGAGTACTTTTCTTGAAGTCAATCTTCATTGCTATATTTTATTGTGTAATATTTATTAAGTATAAACTAACAAAAAGTCATGTTAGTAATTCATCAAAATCGTCAGATCTCTGCCAAAGTTTAGAAGTGCTCCATTTATCTCGAACTTTATGTAATTACTGTTAAAAAGTTAAGACGTTAAACAAATTTATACTGCGAATTAACGAGTAGCGAAGTTGGTGCGTCCAAGACGTCAAAGTTTCGACGAAACTCCCCGGAGGGGGCTCCCGTAACCAAAGTAACTTAAACACCCTCTTTGTTTCTGCCAACTTTGCCTCAACTTGCGTCCTCGCTTCGAAGACATGTTTATCAACAACTTCACAATAATACACTTACTTACAATATGATAAAGACATTATTATTGGCTCAAATAAGTTGATCTGAATTAATAAGTAATTCCTATTGATTTTGTTCTTCCATTATATAAATACATGTTAACTTCTGAAACATGTTTACTAGGCAATATAAGTGAATAATTATGTCATTTCATCAAAAAGCCCTGTTTGTCACCAGATACTAGAGATTCGTGAACCTGTTCGACCTTATTTAATGCAAAACATTATTTGTTAGCAATTTGTTTTTATCATTAATCAAAGTTAATTAAGCGTCGAAACGTTTCGTTTTTGTTGATATTAATTGAATATCGAGCGATGAAATAACACGAAGCAGACGCCTCTATTTATGTTAGTTTATTTAGGCGTAGGCGTGAGAAAGTTTAAATAGGATTTTACGGGGATTGTTTACTCGTAAACCACCTGCCAAACTTGCTATTTCGTAATTTTTCTTCTAACTTTTCTTGTTAGAATCTCGGTTGTCATACTACAAAAGCCGTACATTCTGTTATAGTCGGGAATTTTACTTGGTCTGTTTTGCGTTGTGTATATATATAAACTTCTTTTTCGAAATAGCAACTAATATTATTTGATAATGTTTAAACGTATTTGGTATTAATGTATTTTGTTTTACAGGAGCTGACAGTCACCGATGATACGGTCCTCGAAGAACACAGCGAGGATCCTTCATTGGTGCAGATGAGACTTCTCGGTGATGGAGGTAAATTCCCTTATAATATTCTAAGGAACCCACATTTTATATACGTTATGAATAATAAGCTTTTTAATCAGTCTGTTAACATTATTTTACAGTGTCAGGTTATTTTACTACGTATGTTAGAAAATATGTTCGGTTTATAGAAAAAGTTAATTTAGTGTCTTCATAGTATAATCTAAATACGTATCACAAAACATCTGCGCGAGTATAACATAGAAAATTGATAGCGAACATAGTAATAATTAACAAGTAAATATTAATAACACGGCGCAATATATTGTTACATCATGCACTTGTATGCAAATGATACTTAGCTTCACGTGTTGAGATAACGCCTAGTGCTTTAGTATCTAAGAATATGCAAAGCGCTTGACTATACCGCGTTATGTAACTGACATATGAGATTGAAGAATGAAGTAATAAATGGATTTCCACATATATATAGTGTTTGCTAAGTTTATGGTTTTAATATTGTCTTATTTTGTAATATAATAATATTCTCAATTAAATAGAAACAATCTCAATTTTAAGAATACAAATTTCCTCATTCAATATTAATTACGATATAGAAAAACCGCGATAAAATATAAGAAACATAACAGCTTACGATACTCCATTCAAATTTAAATTACCTTTGATCTTACATTTACAATCAATTTAGATCGTATTTATAATTTGATAGATTCTATCAATTTGTTAACACGTCCCAAATAACAGTCTATCATTTAACACTTGCTATTATCGAGATCGTGTGCACCAGATGCTGTTGTGTTTGTTTAAATATAAGCATTAAAATAGCGTGCACACGTGAATCCAATCATATTGATGAATGCGTGTTATTGTAACCCGGTGTTGTGTAGCCTAAGTCCTGTTTATGCATAATTGGATGCGAGAAGCCGTATAAAATACAGCAATGTTTGCAATCTGTAAGCGTCGTGTTCGTGATTCTTTTTATATGTGTTTTATGCTTCACTGCATTGTTATTGATTCGATGCAAGCCATAGTGTAAGGGTCTCTATCGAAATGTTTTGCTTCATGTCTAAAAAAGATGTGTACATCAAACGGCCAACGAATAGTTGGTACGCCGTAAAACAATGTATGTAACGTGGTATTTCTTTGTTTACGTATTTCGAGATACATTTCATTACGGGTTTATTGTATCGTGTTTCTTGTTACAGTTATTGAATCCATTATGCGGGGAGAAGTCGTGGGAGTAATGCCTAGAAGATCTCGTTCCAATCTTCAAGTGAGTAATCTGATATTCTAAGTATCGTCTCTGTGTTATGTTATGATATGAATATCGCCGCATTAAATTAACATTTATATTGAATTTAACGGATCAGTACGACAGAAATGTATTTTTTAATTATTTTGATTTTATGAAAGTGTTTTCTAAATTTAGTTTTCTATTTAATTGAAATATTTTTTTTAATTTTGCTGAGAAGTATATAGTCTGTCATTTTGCAGACACTAATGTAATTAAGCAGTATTTTACTAGATGGCGTTGTAGGGTTGTTGCAACGTGATTAGCAATCAGTTATTAAATAGATTATACACTGAACATTTAATCTCTGTACGTACATAGTCCTTCGTACATACATGACTTATTTAATTCTGTTGTGTTCTAAATTATATTTTCATACACTAATGAACGTGTACGTTAACCTACTAAGGAAGCAGCGTTCTAACAGCGCTCAGGATATTATATCCAAGAACAGGATTTAATTAAGGTTGAGATAAGTCAACGTGAATGATAAATGTGAACATTCGCATTGCCGTCAATTATTCCTGTACTTCTAAGTTGTAGCCTGTCGCCGGCGCCGGGTGACGCATATGCCAATTTTAACCTGCGCGCCCGTTTGCTCTGATCAGCTAAATATGGCAGTAATGACTAATAGATCTATTCCATTGGACCTATCTTGTAGTTGGACTAAATGCAGTACTTTGAATGAATAATCACATTTGGTAATATACGCATTAAGATTATGCGGTCCAAACATAGACCCTTAAACAACTCCGACTCGGGTTGCATACTAAAATGTATTAAATTTGTCTACTTATCAATAAAATAAAGTTAATTTACCGAAACAATTCCTCATTCAATATCGCATATGGAGCATACTATAAATGATTGAGTTTCTGCATCACTAAACTCATTTGAATACTGAACTAGGAGCGGGTGAGAACTTAGTTTAGTTCTCCAGCATTGTTTTAAACTAATGTTAATCGTGGGGTGTTTAAGTTGGACGCAAGCGGAATACTTGGCTTGAAAACTTCTGCGAAAATCTAATTTAGATCAACCGCTTGAGGAACACGACTAGATAATTAGCTTTTAGTATTAGCTCATAAACATGTCTACTCTGTTATTTTAAACTGACGCCGGCATCATACATGAATCTGTTTCATTTTAATCATAGATTATGTAAGGCTACTTACTTCACTTGAAACATGTTTTGTATAGGTAAATTGTCGATTAATATAAAAGTTGTTATCTGTTCATTTTAATGACTAAAATAAGTAGACAAATTCAATTTAACTTTGAAAGTTAGATGGACCAATTTATTTATAAATCCTTAGAAGTCTGAAAATCTTGTCGTCAAGGTTTTACCTTCTCCAATGTCAGCTGAAAAAGAATGTACGTTATTTCAACTAATTAAAGTTTTAAGGGGACACAGAAGGCAAAATTAATTTATTGAACAAGTTCGCTCACAAATTGATATGTACCTGAGAGGTCCTTTGTTACATCAAAGACTTTGGAAATAATAAAATATTTTGTAATTTCAATGTCATTTTATAAGCATATTCGAATAAATCAGGTAGAACTAGATATAATATAATATGGTATAATTGATGTATTATATCATAGCGAAATAATATGTTTAGATTTAGTCAGAAAGAGAAAAGTTAAATTATTATATGTTTTTCCAATTTCTGTAGGATCGTAACAAGGTTATCCTCGTCAAGCGCTCACAAATGAGCAATTTCTACACACTTTGTAAATTTAACGATTTTAATCCGACCGAAAATTTAAGTCGACAAATCCTGTGAAGTAATGCGATTAAGTCCACCATTGCGTTCCAATTTGACAAGAAGGGGACGTGTTCTTAGCAATTTGTCTGGTTCAGCGACCCTTTTTGAAGGAGTAAGTCCCCCCGGCTCCCTAGGAAGTTGGAACGATTCATCTCGTGACTACTATCCGTGTCGGAGAATACGAAATCATTGTTAGTTTGTGCTGCAACATGTATGTAACACAACTGCATCATTGCTCTTTTGTATAGCGACATTTATTATTATTTCACATGTAATTTACATGTGGTACTAAAAGTTGTCTTTTCTGATTCACACCTCTGCGCATGTTGGCACAGTTCAACAGAATTTAACATTACAATAATTTACTTTTCTAACTGGGGCGGTGACGGTTTTGCACTTTATTTTTGCATGGAAAAACCACTGAATCACGTTAAGACGTTAAACTATTTGTCACGAGTCTAAGTCTGTTTAATATTTTTTTCTATACGCAATTATAATATTGAACAGGCTAAATACATTTTGAATTGTTTACGACATGATATTTACAAGTAAATTTACAATTTTAAGCTTCTGTCAAAGAGTTTAAAACTCAACTCGAGTTTAATTTGTAGAAATATTTCAGAGAAGCCGACTCACTTGGAATTATGCCAGAAACAACTTCCACCTTGTGGCAAATTCTAATAAATTATTATCATACACTGCGCTAAGCAAACATTAAAGTATAAGGTATACACGAAAATACGGTTTGGAATAACGTGGAATTTATGTCTGCTGCAGGTTAGATTTTGTCGTGTGCAATCTTTATGATCTGTGAATATCAGAAAATGTAAGCGATTTCTGAAAGTCACCAGTGTAAAGCGTCGTGAGAGTCGCCGCGTGAATCGATTAAACTTTTCCCATTACCAGTGAATTGGTTCTGAGTCCTGTCTCGCTTGTTTTTATAGATATCTTTGATTATGTAAAGTAAAACCATATTAGACTTTAATCCCGAAAACTGAATAAGAGATGAATACTGTTTTTATAGTGAGTGATTAAATCTCATGCTTATTCATGACTCTATTAGCATTATTCATTCACCGCATCCAAACACGCTTAACCCAGATATCAGTAACGTCAATCTTTCGATTAAAATACCTGTATTCGCAGGGCTGAGTGGAATATTAATCGATTTTTTACTTGAAATCAGTGCGACAACGTAACAATGATTGATGACAGTTATTTGCATTTCATTCTTTTATTCTACAAGTAAGATAAGGATGGATATATATAGACATGTTGAAAGCGAAACGTAGGAGGAGTAATATTTTATTCATAAACGTATTTTTTATTTCCTAATCATGATATAATTGTTATTTTGTTAATATGATATCTTCACAAATTAAGCCTAAATTATATTTAAGTCTTTCAGTGTTCTAAATGTTTGTTTCTATTTGTTCTTCTTTTTCATTTTCAGTGATAACAAAGAAGTCATTAAATAATTTAAAACTCAATTTAAATTTGTTTCGCAATAATACAAGGAAACCCGTTCAAATCTGTCATAATTTGGTTTGTCGAGTTGATACATTCGCAATAAAGTAGGGAGAGTTTGTCGGGTAATCGGTAAAGTTTGCAACAACATCGGCCGACTTTCCACCTCTGTCAGAGTTAGTTAATGCGAGTTCTCGTGCAGGAATATCGATCGCGACGGGATGCCGGGTTACGTCTGGCTGGAACCCCCACCCACTCTGGGGGATAGCGAGGTCCTGTTTGATCGTGCCACTCACTGCTTACTTTGTTCTTGTTTTGTTTGAAGGTTAATATTATTCATATTGACCTGGAGCACTTCTTATGCTTCGGTTTGTCGTTGAGGGTCCTCGACTGTTGATTTTAAAGAAAGCTTTATTGCTCAGTGGAGATTTCTATAATGCATTTGAAGATTAGTATTGATTCATAAATGTATTCTGGAACATTAAATGACGAGTTTGGTATGAAGAGTAATTTAGTTTGCTCACATTGCCTGCCTGTAGTCTTTTCAGTATTCAGTATAATCCTATAATACCTAAGTAGTATTCTGTAGAATAGTTCGCCAAAATGGAGAGTAAACAAAATTACTTCCTGCTGATAAAAAGTGTTACAATTGATGAGATAATCGATACGAAATTGTCAAAGCGTGTAACAAAAACGATGACCTTGCATGAGGAAGGTGCAATATATGACGGGTGTGCGAAGTCTAATTAATTATGCAAGCCTGTCTGGTGGCCGGGCAGGGCGCGGGCTACGGGCGACCGGTGCGGGGTGCGGGGTGCGGGGCGCGTCGCGAGGGGTGCGCGGGGCCCCTCCCGCCACGCCGGCTCCAGTTTGCGCCATTCTCTCGCGCCGGCTACACTCGGCTACTCTATAGTCTATACTCAAAGCCGTTCACGGAACGCATCTTACCTTTCACCGCACTATCGTCACATGTTCGAGTTTTAAATGTTACGCGTGACGTCGTGAAGTGATTTTGGTGATTTGTGGCCATTCGGAGCGTGCACTACCGGTACATATTTTAAACGATCACTCTTTGAGCACCGGCTAGCGTTGGTCATTGACATTAATGAGCACTTTAATACTACTCTTGTTTGTTTTATACTCACTACTATCTAGCTTCTACTTTATAGTCTTATTAAAATTTATTATTTATATTATCTCTATTCCTATCTCTATTGACGATGTCGATTAACTAGCATGTATCTATTATGTAAATGAGTTTGTTTAGAAGGTTACGCTTGAATCTAATCTGCAACAGTGAACGCGCCTTGGAAAGCTAATTAGCATATAATGGCATGTGCACGGCTTAACACACATACACTTACGTACACAAACGTGCAAGTTATATGTATTATGCATTTGCGGGCAATGTAGGCACACGGCGCATACAAAGTAGCTACTGATAGCCACACCCCGATAGTGCAACTATCTCACTCACACCTGGGGCCAAAATCATTCACTATCTCTGTTATTGCAATCTAGTTTATTAGACCGTTTAAATTTTGAATAGAATCATATAAAAACGGTACGTTTGACCAGATTTCACAGTGGTCGTTTCTCTGTTGTCTTTTTTTATTTATTTAACTGTTTTATGCAACGCCACACAAAGTCATCCCTTGTTATTGTTATTACGTCGTCTTGGAAGGAAATAGCTCGTTTAACCCGCTTCAATGTTTGCTTTTGTTCTTTTCTAACTTCTTTGTTAGTCGTTATTGTTCCTTTGTTCGGAATTATAAAGCGACCGCGCCAGCGCTAAACTATTTATAAACATTCGTTGATTGAAATCTATTGTATGGCACGATTTCATATTAATTGAATCTAAATTTAACCTACTTTCAACTTCCTCCTCTCAAATATCCAAAAGCAGGTAGATTTCACGGAACCTTACAAGCAGACCGTTGTGATCGTTTTAGGAAGTAAATACATTTTCTAAATACGGGTTTAAATATTAGGTGGCTTCTACGGTCTACAGCCCACGTACGCCCACCCCGTCGCATGTTTTAGCTACGTGAATAAATCTCACTTGACAACATACAACCATAGCCCGCATACATGGGCTTAGTCGCTTTATCTTAATGCCACGAGAATTAGTCTCTCGAATAGCGACATCGAAAATTCCTAGCGATTGTTTCGCGGAAGATGTCTGTTGGCGGAGACTGAGTCGTGAGCGTGATAGCAGCTAAGTTCACAGAGTCACGGCGCTTTGCGTTCCGATTTACGATAATCGCTCGCTGCATTCGAGATGCGCCATTATGCTAATCTCCTGTTTTGATTTAACAAGTCTCGACGCTTGACGTCATCCTCCAGCGCGATTGTATAACTCGCTTTCATGATTATGCCAACCAATTGTGCTTTTATCCAATTAGTTTTTTTTTTTTTTTATGTTATGAAGAGGGGAGACGAGCTGGACGCACTCCTGATGGTAAGAGTAACGCCAGCCCATAGCCAATGCAGTGCTACCCGGAACTTTGCTATAAAGCCCAACTCCGGGCAGGGTTGCACTACACCGACGCTCCCCACTTTGAGTCATCAGATGTTAAGACTCATTGGCCCAGTAATTATATACAAAGGTTGATATTATGCTAATTGTTCGGTTACCGTTATTTTAAATTACATTTATTTCTCGCTTCGCTGCCCACGTTTAAGAAAATGTTTTTGTCTCCCAGCTTGACCTTAATTTTCTATTGTCTTAAGTTATTATAATTATATGTTAATTAAAACCCCGTTATCAATACAATAAATTTAATAATTGAAAAGGTCCAGTTAGAGAGGCAATGCTATTCGCAACACGATGTTTGCAACTAATAACCTCATTAGCATAACTTGGCAATTTCGATCGAGTTATTTGATTGTTAAATAGGATGAATATTGAATAGCGGCAGCGGTAGCTAACCTTATTTACGCGGTAATCTAGTTAGAGAGGGCATATCCACGTTTGGTAGTGGACTAGGAACCGGTCGGCGGAGGGGCGCGGGCGCGGGACGCGGGACCGGTCGGGCGAGTCGTGGTGCACTCTTGCCCTCCGGCACTCCTCCAAGATTGAGATAAATGTACCGGGAACACGTCGCCCGTACGAACATAGTACCAAGCATGCTCCTGCCCGCGGTGTCGTGGTATTTATATATAAACGTGCGACGTGAAAGTTTTTTGTTTGTGAAATTGTGCTCACGATCGTCGTGGAAATGTACGGGAATATCGCGGTGAATGATATATCGTGTGTAAGTAGACTTCGGGTCATTGTAACGCGTCGATCGATCGTTGGCTTAACCTGTTATGAACGTTTCTAAACTCGTTTGTGTGGCTTCACGGTTCGAATGCGATTCAAATTTCATTTGCTGATTAAAGAGTTAACTTTTATTTGTTTTGCGTGCACGGTCAATTACAAATAATAACCATTCAAATATCGGAGACTATCTTTCGAAGATGCAGACTGTAGGCACCTTTATTGTTGTATAGTTTCGAAATTATGTACACTTCTTTTTGTATTGACATCAATATTTTTATAATTTAGACAAGTAATAAACGACGTAATAATAAAATTTTAACTTACTAGCTTTGAGTTAATAGCATAGAAATAACGATTACCTTTTAGTTAGAAAAAAATGGTATCATTATACAAAGAAAAGGTTAACGAACATTTGCCTTGTATAATGATAATAACGACTGTTTAAATGTATCTACTACTACTGATCATCAAATATTTAGTAATAATATCTATACATATTACATATAAAGTAATCTTTGTAATCCAATTACATAGACTAAGGTATTTTATCGGTTGTATATGGCTATGTTACGATCCGTAGTAAACTGACTCATCGTAATACCATATTAGTGTAATTACGGAATCGGTTTTTAAATAAAAATAAACCTACTTATCAGTTCTCGTTAAACCTCATTAAATTTGTATTGAGCCAATTTTATAAGAATCTATTTATAACACAAATTTGATTTTCTTATTCAATTGGCTCTCTAAATAATGAATTTACTTATTTGAGTACAAATAGTGATCCCCTTTTAATACGAGCGAAGTTTTGTGTGTATCAAAATAAGTATTGCTACATAATTAGTTTGTATTATGCACATGTAAGTAGTTAGTACTACGATTAGATAGGTGTAGTATTGCTTGCATCGGCCAAAGGTCAGGCGAGCCACCGCTCCGGTTACGTAGTATAATGAGCTTATGTTACGTAACTTGCAGATAGATAATGCTAATGTAATTGATTTGTTTCTCATTATACTCATAAGTAGTACGCTAAGACTTGCATCAACGAAAATTACTTGCAACTCTTTAGATGTTTCTTAACTCGCAAGTTTGTTCTACTGCTGTGAAATTCTTATAAGAATGATAGGTTAAGTTTTCGTTTTGGATAAAAGTTCTTAATAAATAGTGTGATCGGAATATGCATGAAACACAAAACGCTCTACTACTCTACTATTACGACAACATTACTTAAACGAAATTAGCGAATAATAAATAACTTTCGTGATAAATAAATTAGAAGAAGAATGACTTTTGCAAACATTGGCTGATCGAAATACGAGTAGCTACAAAAACTAACGGGGAGTCGAGCTAAGTGAAAATAAATCAGCCAATGCTATTAAGTGGGTCGTTCGCCCGATATCAAATACCCTATATGGTTAGGGGTGTTTTCTTGAAGATATACAAATAAAATAGGAAGTTATAATAATTATACTGCTTGTTATATGTAGTAATGTAATAATAAAAGCTATTGGCTTATAAAAAATCTGTCATATGCGCCTAGCAGAGTCCATAAATGGTTTATTTGTATACGAATTAAGAAAGTTTACTTATGGAATGAAATCGAAAATGAGGCGTTATAAATCTTTTGACTTATTTTTATATTATATTCTATGCTAATATTTACCGGTTTCACGGTTGGTGGTGGTTTCACGTTCCACACAATAATTCATTCTGTTTACAATTCAAGTATCAAATTATAAGTCTCCAGGAACAATAAAATGAATATAAAACCAAAACCTCTAAAAGGAATACGAATGTAATAAAATCTAGTGACAAATTTATGTCCTCATTTGGAAAAGCTTTTGCGATTCTGCCAAATAAATGGCGCCTTTACTCGAAACCTTAGCGAGAGGAAAAACTTGATCGGTTAAGTATTTACTCGTACTCGTGTTGCGTCCTTTCTCTT
>JADANM010006502.1:6030484-6069931 GCA_026213755.1 Eurema hecabe
AGTCGTGCTAAAGTAGTCACGGAACTTGAACATGATAGTGCAAGATGACTTCGTTAGTTTACTACCATTGTTTGTAGGCAACCAATTGTGTTCGTTTACGACTGTCAAAAGTTCAAAACTATCGGCTTGCTAATTGACTACGAGCTTTGTCATTAAGGAGGTTAAGTGGCTCTGAAAGCGGGACTGTCGCAACTCGCAATACTCGTATACCATCGCCTAGCCTAGAAACAGTTTTAACGAGCGCTGCAATTCATTCGGTTCATTTATCGTTTATCTATTTTATTACTGATTAAAGGAACTAATTTAAAACGTCTCGTATCGCGTCGTACTCCATTGTATCAATTATTATCTATATTTATCGACATAACTGATAATGCGGCGGAAAAATACTACACGACATATAACGTGGGTGGCATTTATTATGATTGCGTAATATATTTCACAACTGGCTCTTAATTTATGTATGTAATACGTATACAGCACTCAATAATAATATTGATGATCGCTCGCGAAGGTTATCTCTGTTTGTGGTTTTCAGTTTACCGCTCGACTTACTACGGGCTCAGTAAATTTATTATTAGCGTCACTTGATAACGATAAACCAACGAGGTCAAATGAGAGCGCGCAAAAAATAGAAACGCTGTTCCATCGCGCGTGACTGAAAAATAGCGATGTAAGAAGGCAGCCGTCTGTCTCATTTTAGCAATTGTGTTGCAGCGTCGTGCATCTCGCTCCGACGCGGCTTTCCGTTAGTTTTATTAACCACTCAGACTTTTAAGCAAAATTTCTACATTGAGTATTATGAATTACGTGACTTGTAATCTCAGATAAGTCCTCGCATTTTATTGTCATATCTTGCAGTTCGTGGAAACTTGTTTCTCCTTGAAATTCTTTACTGAAGCAAGATAAAGTCTTACATTTTGTCGACATTGAATGTGTTTTAGACAAACGATATTTTCTTTTGTTTACATATTATAGTTATCTTGAGTTTAATATCGCGCATATGTAGCAAAAATAAATATTTAAAATAAAAACTCAAATCAACATAATTTATACAAAGTTACGTGTCGTGGATGATAATCTTTATAATGACTTATGAGGTACCGCCAAACAACTAGATAAATGTCTTTTTGAATAAAATAATGCCACTAATATGCCTGTATTTCTTTCGTTTCTCATATCGCTTCGGCATGCAAGGTTACATACAAGCCACGAAGCATAACCAAAGAGGAGCGCGATAAAAACTTCTTGCATAATGTATGCGAGCCGAGAGGTTGTTTACATTGCCATAAGAACGAGTTACATAACGGCAACCGCCATTTAAGGTCTTGAGATTAATGCCGAACCCCACTCTATTGACGAGATACTACATACATACTAATGCCGTAAAGAGCTCTTTCATAGAACGACTACATTAGGGCTGATACTATTCATTCATTTACATTTTACATAAACGAATTATCTTTTAATGTATGCAGTTATAACCTTTAAATAGTAAATACTGAAATGTTTCACTTCGAAGTTTTAACGTTAACAATAAAGTAACATATTGCTAAGCGAACATTATTTGCAGAATTCGAATTCTAAATACCCAGTTGAATCAGACACCTTAACCTCAATGTCTTCCTCAATGTGTCACTAATGGGAATAAGAACGATTCGTAAAGTAACTGAAATAATATCGAGTCGCTCGTTAGAATGTAATAATAACTAAACTGAATAATAGTGAGTCACGCATGGCGTGATGGGTTGTTGAGGAAACGGTTGTCATGAAAAAATTATGTACGAACGCACGCCCGTTTGCGCCCACACGCGACAATCTAAGGTTAACTTACTTTACTATGTCTTTATCGGAACGTTTACTAAACTATGACTTATTTTGTATTGGGTTGTCGAATATCATATATATTGTATTCAAATTCCTAACTAAACAATGTTTAAATATCAATAAATAATACTACTCTACCCTACACAGGTAGATATAAAAATATTCGTTCCCTAACCCGATATAAATAAAATAAATAATTCTGCTGTTTGCGATCTGAATACAAAATGGACGCGCAATGGGCAACGATACAGCGAGCTATTCATCCAAATATTTATTATTGTTGTAGTATACGAACTAGCCATAACACTATTTGAAAATCCAGAAAATGTAAAGAATGTTAAATAGAGAACAACTATGTTGCGTAGTTTATGATTCATCGTCTCATCTGAATGTTTACTGACACGTGTTCCAAATGCAACATTCGATCTAATACATTGTTTGTATATGTGTTTTATTAAGTACCTTATACATTATGACACCTATATGCTACAGATATTATTAAAATTCATACGATAATAAATACATTTATTGTACATAGCTTTCTTTGTTACCTTTTACCCAATTATTTCAAACATGAAAACATGTTACATATTAATATTTTCATTACAGTAGTCATGCTAAAGAATTTACGACGTCCATATATAGAGACTTGTTACACTTGTTTTATTTAGCAAGTCCGCCATTGTCTTACAAAATCCAGCAACAGGCCTATATATATCAAGCGGGTAATCAATAACTTCAGAGCGCTGTAAATGGATCTAGTTTATTTTTATCCGTTCATTCTCAACAAAAAGGGTCGGCACAAATAGATATTATTCGCAGGAAAGGAATGTTGCATAAACAAAAAAAAAGCACGTGGTGCACGAATTGTTCCGGTCCGTTTAGCATTTGCACGCTGTTGCCAAGCGGACGCACGGACACGTGATGTTTTCCGAACGAACCCATTCCAAGATGGCCGCCAATGCCGCCATTCGCTTTCCCACGTCGCGCACCACCACTCTGCATGCTCCGGTCTCGTTTCTTTTCTATTGTGCACTGCAATTCGCAATCGATGTTTTTTAATTGCACTAGAGTACCCGTTGTATCTTGGTTTTGTTAACCCCGCACAATTCAGAATTACTATACAGATTCATCTTTATTACTTATTAATCTACGCTATAAATAGCGAGGGACACAGATATGAACACACGCGTGGCGCGATGTGTTGGCATCATTAGCTAACATGTGTTAACAGTAACCATGATAATGACAGATGTGGATATCAAGACTTTGACGATCAATCTAAAAACACATGCAGTTGAATTAGAATTACGCCATTGCTTGTCATGGACCGCGTCACATAATATTAGGGGATCAAATTGAAAACCATATTGCATAGGTTCATTTGATATGTATTGTGTATACGTATTACTATCGACGCATTGTTCTTTAAGACATTACTAGCTATTCATGTTATTCTCTGCTTGAAGTGTATGATGTCATGCCCATCATGATTCTTCGAATAGGTACTGCATTAATAAATTATTTAGTTTTTGGCACGTGTATCGAGACAGAAATTCTTATAATGTATTAGATAGGCGCTACATTTAAGTTAATCAATTTTAGACATTCAATTTCTAAGTGTTTTCGTAGTCTTTATTGGATAAATGTAGTTATAGGTACATTCTCAGCTACTAGTTGAGAGTAATATTAGTGGGGTATAAATTGGAAACCTAAGCAAAGATGTATGTCACGGCTAAATAGCGTGCGTGGTGTTCGAGTGTCGGTGTACGCTCATACATATTCAAGCAGCTGGACTGCGCTGATAGTCAGCCGCCATTGGATCGCAAAACTCACTGAATACTAAGTGGTCGCCTCTGCAAGATCTGCATAGAAATTGTCTTTGAATTTGGTTTCCTGTACAGAATTGCAAACCTTGCAACAGGAAACCCAGGAGACGTTGACTCGCCTATTTTTTTTTTGCCACCTTCGATACAAGCCCTAACTTGTTATAATAATAAATTGTAACTCATCGCTTGTTTGTGTTATATCATTGGAATGACCCAGTTACAGTAGATAAGTGTTATCAGGCATTAAGTGCCCTCGTAAACATCGCGATTTTTATCTCAACCACTGATAACGAAGACTGTCCATTTTGCCATTAATATGTCTTTTTTATTGACAACATCAGACGAAATACATCAGTTACTTGTATTTAAATAATGTTAAATTCTTCAGTATATTCATATCATTATCATTAATTACGTATAACAATTGCCATACAAAACAATTGCTTAATTAGGTTTACTATCAAAATTTCCGGTGTGTGTCATTTGAATATATTAATCATGAATTTAAAT
The DNA here is from genome assembly GCA_026213755.1 of Eurema hecabe. NCBI lineage: Eukaryota > Metazoa > Arthropoda > Insecta > Lepidoptera > Pieridae > Terias > Terias hecabe. The sequence continues at coordinate 6,034,651 of JADANM010006502.1, forward strand.
ATTGAATTATAATGCGTAACCGTCCTTTGCACAAGTTCATTTGATATCAGGTCATTATTTCTGATGTAAAGATAAGTACAACGGGCGGTTGGTCAAGGTGACCTTCGTTCGCGTCCAGTCACATCGCGACTTAACGGCTCCCTATTGAATGTAAATTTTGCAAGACCTTGTTCACGATTCGTAACTTCCAAATCAAAATGTTCTTGAGAACGATAATATAATTCAAAAGGGCGGGCACGTTCTGACATAAAGTGAAAAAGTTATTTAGCAAATTAAAATGTGTTCGACAATGAATGAACACGTGGTGTGCATTCCGCCATTTCGCAACATTAATAGCAAGATGGCGTCGAGCTTAGGCGGCGAAAGTAGTCGATAATTATTAATAAGCGGTGGGAAGGCGTGCAGAGCTGAAACCTGAGGATCTATAGCCAGGCAGTGCACGCAATGTTTAGCTTGATTTATATCGCTCTCTTGTTTCCACTAGCCCGATTGTTCTCAGCTTTTATGCGCCCGGAGCGCGCGATTCTGTTATTGTTTTCGACGGCCCTGGGAACACTGCGTTTCTGTGACCTCCATACGTTATTGCATCTTCTAATGTAAGATATTAAATGTAGATAAATGTTTAATATGAGTCATTATAACTTTATATCGTGTTCAATGCACATACTATGATTAATTATTAACTACTCTGTTCAAACAACAATATAGTAAACCTTATTATATAATGTTTCTAATATAAATTCATAAAGGAATGTTACAACAAGATTAATTCAGTGTATCAAATCGGATTTGAATTTCCAATGCACAATTGACGCACACGGTTTTATTATTCAGTCAGCAAGCGGCTGATGATACAGTGAAATGATTTTCTCTACCTTGATCTGTTTACATTTCAATAACTGCAATTGCATAATATCGGGCTTCATAGGATATTCTATAAAGTGATATTCAAGAGACTATTTCGTATGCAAGCTGAAAATGAAGTTGTATTCGTGTAGCGGAGAGTAAGCTTTAAACCGTAAAGGAAACATTGCTTTGAGTGTCATGCAGCCCGTGAACCCACTGCAGAGTATTATATAGCCTATATCTATGGTATATATACATAATACAATATGGCTTCGAGTACTATAAATATCGACGCCCACATAAAACGGCCATTCATTTTGTGGGCGCGCGCTATCAATCAAACTTGCATGAAAAGAAATATTTTACCACTTGATGAAATTGATTGATTTGAGAACTTTCTCGTCGCAGATAAACAGCGCTAGCTTTAGATATTTATTGGTTGACGATAAAAATTTATGCCTTTTTTATCAGCAAAAATGTAATTCATTAAATGACATCTGTTTCGAAATTAGTATAATTATAAATCATGTTTATATTTCATACTCGTAACAGATATGAACAATGACGTAGTTAAACGGTATAATATGAAAATATATTTATTTTAATTCCACATTATCTGCTATTTATCTTTGCGTGTTAATCCTGTTAGCTTAAAACATTATAATAATTTTAAAATTAATAGTATACAATTACAGTATCTGATAACAGTCGTTGCTGATTGATTATAAGTAGGCTTAATTATTATCGCAACACGATGAATAGGTACATATAATCGTGGCAATGTGGCTGTAATAAATTGTAACCTATTTATTACAATAGTTATTTTAATATACAAGTCCAAACGTATTACAGATAAACAACTATATATGAATGTTTATATAATATATATATACTCTCTGAACAAATAAAGCACTCATGATTTCTTTATTATGTACGGTTTTATTACAAATGTTGTATATCTACAGTAATTTATACCAACAACCACATCTGTTTCATTAAACGTATTAGATGTTTATTATTAATTTTATTAATATGACCATGTACTTATGGTAAAACTTGATTTATTACCTTGTCATTTAGTCATGTGTCTTTGCAGCAGACTGCAACGTGATCGTCCTCGTGATCGCACTAAAAGCTAGTAGACTCAATGCGCTGCACAGTTTAATATTGAAATAATAACCCAATAGCAATCGAACAAAGTTATTTGATAAATTGGAACGTTTCCACGGACGGCTACCATTGAGCGTGAACGTATTTATCAATTTTTTTCTCTTTTCGTGTTACTATTAATTATTCATGAGTCATGTTCACCTTCAGACGACCAATTTTGTTACATACGAATAACATTCTTATTTTTAAATCTCAGACGCGTTTCGTGCAGATAAAATAAACTCGTGTTATTTCACCAATACAAGATTGTCTCACAAACCAATGATTGTATTTGTCTTGTTTTAACTGAAACAACGTATGCCAAACGATTGACCTCGTTCCCACGAAAGTTAGATATGCGTAAGCTCATATTGGGCTATGATTTATTTTTAGCTTTGCCAGACCTCCTTTACAATTTTGTCTGTTTAATAACCGAGAGGTTTGCCAAGCGTGCGTCGGTTTGTTTTTAATACCTACACATCATCGCCGCAGTAATTTATCACAAACAGAGCACGATGAATGAGTAATGTTCATTATAATATACGCTATAATAATATGATACTTATCTCGGAGAACACTAATGTATAGTCATTACCTATATAACTTATTTTATAGATGAGCACATATTATGATTACGTCTTGTAAGTCGAGTGTTCCAAATCAATTTCACGGTGCGTCTGTCGTGTTTAATTGTACATATAAATTGAATGAGCTTCATCCGGTCGTATTGGTGATCTCGTACCACTAGAGCGCTTCGACCACATCCGTTAGAATGTCTCTTAAATTAACCAAACAGGTTCGTGCAGCGTTTATAGAGTTACAAAATTAATTCATATTCCCAGAGAATCAATAGACATGTACTTAAAAATATAATATCCAAACAATTAAAATTGACGATCTCCTTGGTTCTTCACTAAAAACCTGAACGGCTTTAAAACAGTGAAAGTTTATGGCACGATGTTTATCTTGCGTATTGACAGACGTTGAAACGTTTTATTGTATCGTATGATTCAAGTCATTAACATTGTGGTCCAGAATTTTAGTCATGGAATATCTGACAATGTACGCGGGAGGGTGCCCATTTCTCACGTTCAAACCAGTTTGCGGACTGGTTCCTCCGCATACCGATCAAGAAAGGCGCTCGCGGTGCCTTTAAGGAGAAAACAACGTGTTTTTTTGCTCTCCATCGAGTATGTGGACGGCTATTAGTCAGAGCGAAAAAATGGAGGTTATGAAACAGGAAACCTATTAGGAGACTCTTTTCTATAGGTTTGAATGGCTCAATATGCAGATCATAATTGTAAGACAAAAAACATTAATTAAATAAGCATTATTAGACTGATTTAGTGGACCATCATCTCAGTGCAATCATGAATTATAATTGGTATATAATGACTTATTTCATGTTGCAATAAACCTTAAATCACACACCTGTGTTAGAAAATTTTCCTAACTGGATAAACCTTAGACCGGTGTAGGCTAATGTAAGAGTTATTTCGTGCCAGCGACAACGATGTTGAGCATTTATCTCAACTAGCCAGCCATACCATAAATGCGTACTTGTGTCAGCTATCTTTATAGCAGAAATAAACGCATACTTCTCATAACTAAAACCATTTGTAATTCATATAGATTTTTTTTGTAAAATGCTGTATTCTTCATGAGTTGTTATTATAATTCTTTAATAAGTACTGTTTAAATTTAAAATATAGATATTCGAAAAAAGCACATACGATCGAATAAAAAACCTGCTTCGGTTAATAATCTAAAATATGGGGCAACATAAATATTTGTTTTTTATAATGACCAACAGATCCCGCTATAAATGTAGATTCTGCATTTTTCTCGTTACGATTAAACATTTTTTCCATGAAACATCAACCGTTTGAACTAACATATTTCACTTCAATTGGCAGGTGATTATGCTAAAACGCCGCTGTCGCTGCATATCATTACGTGAATATATTTTCTATTGCATAACTTAAAAACCGGTTCTTATAAAATGTCAGGCGACTCACGAGAACATTAAATACTCAGCTGTTTCTTGTTTTACACCTACACATCAATTATGGTAGTCGGGTCTCTCGATGTATTAATTACTGGTCTGGTAAGACAACTACCAAATTTGGATACATTTTTAAAGAACTTAAAAATAAGGTTAATTGTCAGGAACTTGCGGTGAAGTAATTGCAGTGTAGTACTCGTAAGTATATAGATTCAACTTACAGACCCGATAAGGATATAAGGGCCACGCTGTTTTGGAAGTTTCACGTTTTTACAATAGGAATAAATGTGTGAGGGTATTTATATCGCATTGCAAAAAGTATAGGGCTATAAAAAAGATCGTTATCCAAGTTTTTTGTAAAGTTACGAGGGGGTTGCAAGGAATCACAAAGCTATTAAGTTCGTGAAATATATAACTTTATGGACTGTTGCCTGCCAGCTGCAAACGGTTGACAAACGATGCGGGGAACTAAAATAGATATCAGAAATGTAGTTACTGACCACCTGCTTGGTGCCATTGCACTCCTTTACATCCATAAACTTACTAATGGTAATGGAATAGTGGGTAATCCACTAAGTAGTATATAAGTAATAATTATACAACCGGAAATATATGTTTATGGATGTACTATTAAAAATAGAGGCGAAGATACGTTTCAAACAAACCGCAGTGTAAAAACATCTAAATTAAAAGAGGTTGTTTATTTCACGCACCTTTTACTGCCAAAACAGGTTACCGTAACCGGTCTCGACCCGTCATTCTTGGCAACTTTGTAAATAAACTGTGAATAAATATTTAACCTTTTCTCGACTAGATTCCATTAGATCTTTTTTAATCTGAAATTATTCGAACGGTTATCGCTTTAATAACAGACATTCTTTTATTTTCAGGTACAACACCTGAGCTGGAATCTGCTGAGAATAACAAAAAAGGTAAAGATTAATGTTCGCGTTTTGTGTCATTTATTTATAAGAATATTTTTTTAATACATTTTATGATATTTTTTATTAATAATAAAGTATATATAAAATAAGGAAACTGAAAAAAAAACGAAAGGATTAGTTTCAGTAGTTATTGCACTTTGCGATTCGAAAATAAATCGTTCCATAGTTACATATGGTAATGATGATGTGTTGTACGTTTGATAAATTTTAATACCAAATATCTCTTTCCACTATCGTCATTTTAACGCAAGAGAATCATGTTTTTTTAATGTCACGTTGACGTTTAAGGGTGGGCTTACTCCGGCGTGGGGAATTTAGGGATTAATGAAAATTTGCGGCACGCCCAAAATATTTCGTTGATGAAGGACTGAAACAGTTGGTATTAGGGAGAAAACTACATGTCGGGGGAGCAGATACCTTGTTTTAGCAGTTTGGAAACTCGAATGAACTTAAAGCTATTCTAATCAAACTAAATCGTACTTGTATTAATAGAAGTTATACCTTTGCCTTTGGAACTATTATGATTATCGTTTAAATAAAAGCAGTTAAATAACAGCTATGGTTTGTTCTGCACACCTCTTTAACTTATTTGTATTGTAAAATCGAGATCGACATTTCACATTCAGATCGATTTCTTTGTTTGTCCAAGCGTCATCTGCGTATGTATGAACTCTTATTATACTTCACACCCGGCCATCTTAAAATACAGAGGTCAAAACGGACGACGCACATTTGGTATTATCATTTCGATATCTAAATTTCAATTAGGGAACCGAATAACGGGGTCATGTCGTTTTCAATAGATGTTTCTACATTATTCTTTGTTTTTCCTCTTATACAATCTGCTTGCATTTGAGTTTATCGCATACAAGTATGGTACTTACAACGGAACGCAGCTAATTGTTATTTATTTTATTCTTGTTTGTCATGTATCGGTTGTGAAGTGCATATGTTAACTGGAACTTGTTTTTACGTTCGAGGTAAACTTACTTTAAATGTAGGTTGGAGGAACTCGTTCTGTTTACTAAAGGGCACCTTGTGCGAAGTCTTAAACATTGCTTATATCATTAACATTTACAATTGTAATCAATTTATATATTACAAGTCCTCGATGTATTTCTTAGCTATAATTATATATCTACAACACATTTCAATAAAAACATGTTCGTTTAATCCTAAAAGATTAATAACACACTGACTCATTCTCTTTTATCGCATTGGCTCAAAATTTCTAATCAATGAATATTTAAAACAAAATTCTCGTATAAACATGTTTGTGAGCTTTTTTCTGTTTTATTATAGCATTAAAATGAGATACTTCAGAGAATCGATAACAGGCGGCTATACTTGGGAATGCGTCATCACGAGTCTCCTAAGTTCGTATCCACATGTACATAATATCACGAAATGAATATTCATCGCACGAAACGCCCCAAACCATTTTATGGCGGTACGAGAACCGGTCTCTCGATTTTTTGTCGACGTTGGTTAACTGGAGATCGTGCGTCCAGGCAATTACGGCGGTTATGGCTGCAACTTTACGATAGAATGTATTTATATCCAACTGTTTTATAATGCGCGATCGTAGCTCGGACGGATATGATTAATCTGATTCGAGTATTTATTACTACGAACACGTTCGTTCGATATGACTCGGTAATTTTTATTGATGTAGAAGCAGGAACGTCGGCGGAACGACACCACGACGCTGACGCCGAGCGCCGGGAGGAACAATGAGACTTGTCAATCAACCGACACAATACATGTGACTGTTAATGGTTTTTGATTAGCCTGACGAGTCATTCCAGCGCAATTCAAGATAGTTACTCATTAGCTTCCGCATACATACCCTCATTCGCTAGGAGTAATTTCAACGAATTTATTCTTTGAAATTATCATTAACAACAAAATAATTAGCATGCTAGTAAGTGTACATTAAATTGGATTAAACGGTAAAGCATTGATAATTAATTAATAAATGTAAATCGAAATTTATTAGTGCAGTAAAGTCACTATCTTCAGAGTTTGAGACCATATAGATAGAAAAAAGATCCTGTATGTCATATTGTTTAAGATTAAACTAAATAAAATAATACTGAAATAAAGCTACATTTATACGATAAAGGTCAGATGAACGAGTTAGACCCGTATTTCGTGTTATCGCGCAACTATGAAAGTCGTCGGTGAAAGTCCACATCTAATTCGCTCGACCAATAAACGCGATCGTGACATAACGCATTTAGAACCGGTTTGCATCTGATCTCAGTAAATTATTACTATTATTCACTTCGAGATAATAATAGCGTTGGTAATATATGTGGGATTCGGAGATCCTACCTGACGTGCCCATTGTATCCTTTTATTTTTTTCTGGAGACATGGGTCGGCTATTATAGATAGATAAATTTGTAGCGCCCTTTCAATAGGTACTGTTATTCCCTATACCTGCTCTGACGATGTGGCATTTTGTGCGATTTGTTTTGTTCTGATTTTCTGAAATCCGAGTTTTTGCTGATCGTAATTTGCACATTTTGTTATAAAAACTTTAAAATGCGATGATGTTTTTGCAGCGTTTGAAATGTGATATTGGAGTCTAGAATTGTATGTTTTGTAGTGGTATGATCGTGCAGTCAACGAGGTAATCTGAGGCAGCGATTGTACCGTTATAATTGGCAAGCTCCCGCGCTCGTTGCCAACTTACCGGTGTGACGGATGCCTTAATTGCATTAATGAGTATATAAGGTTCATTGTCCTAAAGGATCTCGATCTGATAGAAACATTTAACATTTACTTGTGGGTGTGCGAATACTTATTATTATAGTCTATCTATTTGAAATAAATTAGTAATGACTTTTAATGTGTCTTAAAAAATGTTATTCAAGTTAATTTTAAGCAAGTATTTATTTAATAATATTTATAACCTTTGAGTGTCTTTTCCTATGTGCAAAAATAAAAAACGTTAGAAAAAACCACGTCCGCATCTACAATAATAAATATATTTAAATTGAGATTAAGTTTTTGTTTTTTTCGGTATATGATTAATCTTATGAAAAACAATGTATAAATTTCATAATATTTGGTAATACAAATGATTAGTTTCTTTATTTATGTGACTTTTGCAAATAACATTTGAAAACACATCTTCATTAAATTAATATTTTTCTAAAATCTGCTTTGTTTTTAAAACCTCAGTACTTCTGATATTAAATTTCCGAAATAGCACTATAAGACAAATAAAGTACAAGAGCAGGAGTATTGTTCGCATTTCACATGCGGCGACCCTAACGACTTTAGCTGCAGCATGCAATTTCGCATGACTTTCTATTGAATACTCGAAACGCTTCAATGCACCGCTAATTACGATTTTAGTCCAACACATTTGTGTATCGGTGCAATTGTTTGCTCTTTAGATGTGCCATCATATACCAGTATTCGTATATCAAGTTTTATAAAACTCTCTACCTAGTACAAAACATGAATAGCTTTTGTTGTTCGAACAGTACGTGAACGTTTTATCAAGCTAATTTTATAACATAGGGAAGCTACTGTACTTACCGACTGAATGGCTATAACTTATTTACATAATATGTATTCTATTGTAATAACATAGACATTCCATAATTCTGCAGCAATAAATTCGCGAACCAGTAACAGTGTAATAAATAAAACTGAAATTCGTAAAGTAAACAACAACATATTTGTTTGCCGGAAAATTTAGTATTGGCAAAAGACTTTCCAACGCTATATTTAAAATTCAGGCTTAGTATCATATTAAATTTCTGATAGTTTTTTATGTGGCTTTTCGTTACTATCACATTTTATTAGACGTAAATAAAAGTGTGAATTTATACAATATTAAGCAATCGTCAAATATAGTTTAAATATGTACATATTTCATTCGATTGTGTATACAAAGCTGATGAAACAAGGCTATGAATAATAGAATTACCTAAACTAGTAAGATATCGATTAACTCAAAGGTCCGCGTAGTTCAGGGTCAATCGCGCCGTCATTTAGAAACTTCCGCGCCACCTGTCTGAACTGGTAATGTGAGTTTCAGTGCACAGAGGAGTTATGAAACGTTATTTATTACTCGGCTCATTTATTTACTTGTGCAATTGAGAGCGACGGGCCGTGCAAACTACGCTATATTGTAGGTCTCTGCTTTGTGGAAATTCAAGTAATTATTGTTAGATTACTGCTGTATTTATAATAGCATTTGCGAGGTTGAGCCCAATGTGGATTTTTTAATGTTAATTTAAATAAAGTCTACTAAGTATGATAATTATCTGTGTCTTGAAATCGTTCTATCAAAACACGTATTGTATCAAATCACGTTATTCTATCCAAACCTTGAGTCAAAGTTGAATCCAATTAGTATATTCGTAGACTTTCGCAACTTCTCCCCTTTATATAACCTCAAAACATTTATCAAACAAACATCGTCGCATTAATACCGGACTTTTCGGCTAAATATGGCACAATGGAAAATGATTGACGTATTTCTTGACGTTACAACATGATCAAGTTACCCATTTTGTAAGGCTTCGCTACAAAAGAGAAAGTGATATTTACGTTTCAAGTATTTCCAAGTTTAGTACAAAGATATTCGGAGTTCATAAGTACATAATAATTGGTTTTTGTTTTCTTTTTTATACGTTCAAATATTGTTCCGTAAAGGCATAAAGTTCACTAAAATTGGAAATCTTTAAACTGAATGGGTTATATAATCTGTTTTGTTAAGCACAGATTTAAACGAAACATTCAGAAACCTCGTCCAATAGCCATTTTCGGGCGTCAGACGGTGTAGATACGGATCGAATCAATTCGAATGATTACAAGATGGCCGTGGACCACGGACGTAGGTGCCTACTTTCTCCTAACGGGACCTGACCTCCCCTCCTCGCCCCTCCCCTCGCACCGCGCCTGCGCTCGCGTCGATTCACGACTCGAATTACCATAACGTTAACAATGTTCTGTGAAGTAACTTTTTAATGATTGATGACATTGCCGGAAAGTTCGTGTTTGTATGAGCGCTGTTTACATATTATGACGAACGTTAAGATGTTATCAAATATACTGAAACGATAGCAAACGCTAGGATGATAAAATTGTTATCTCGTATGTTCAATGATATATACTAACTAATATACATTTAAAGATCTGTATTCTATTTTTAGGTATGATATAAAGTTACGGAATCGTGTCGTACAAACATAAATATTTATAAGTAATGTTTTATACAAGTTGTCTTTATATAGCAATATCCGTTTTGTAGGCAAGTGTAGTTGGCTCCAGTGAGCTCATATCGCTTGAGGGTACTCGCAAGTCAAATAAAAGGTCAGGCCGCGATCTTTGACGCTCGTTACAAAATACTATCACAGACGGCATGTAAATATAAAGCACTTCAAATCATTGTTGTACGTACTAATGTCAACTTAGACCACATAATAATATTTATATTCTAACAAGTAGCTTTATTTAAGTCCGAATATTCCATTGGCTATGTTAGAAATTACAACATTATTAATTAGGTGGATTTCATAAATACCAAAATATCAAACATTACACTTATCGTATATATTTTCAATTCTGGAAAGATGTATGAATTCCAGCTTTTAAAATATAGTGATTTATTATTATGAATACTGCCATTCTCAATCTACGCCACGTTAAAGAAAGTATTGGCACTAAGCCAAATCATGTTGATGTTCCGAGAAATGCATCGATTCAGGCTGCGCTCCAAAGACTGAGTAAATTAAATTTTGAATTATAATTGCGCCTCTCCATCGAGATCGGTAATCCATAACGTAACCGTTTGTAAAATTCGATCTGAACGCATTACAAAAACTCATTGTTGTGTTGGAAAGCGCATAAGCGTGAAGGCAACAAAAAGTTAGTGTATAAAAACGTTCGTCCACCGCCCGCGCCGTCGCGCCGTGCGGTTGTGCGCCCGATGCATTATACTGTATGGAACGAAAGGCACATGTGCGGCAGATGTTGAGGGCTCCTTTTCAAATGTGTTATTACGCCTCCACCCTCTGCACTGCACCACCCCGTTCGGCAGTCAGTGACCTCGACTCGCAGGGGCACTTTGCTATTGACCTGTTTCTACGCAATAGGCATTATCGCCTGTTCCTTTAATTATCAAGCGGTATTTATAATGACCTGTTTTGTTTTACTATCGTGCGATACTTACACAAGTGTTCGTTGAAGTGCTCGTTCTATAATTATATCTTTGCGTGTGTGAACACGTGTGTAACCCGTGCGTCTTACACAGGGGACGTTTATCGAATGAAAAGAAACAGGTTTATTCTTACAAGGTTATATTCATAAACAGCTGCTTACAATTATTCCAGATAAATTCATGTTAAAAAATGGTGAGTTATTAATTTAATAGCTTTGGTAAATATCAGACGAACTAAAAATAAAATGAGTATATCCTGGTTCTCGGCCCGTTTACATACTAGTTTTTTCGAAGCGCCATTAATCTAGCGAGCGTAATAATAGTAATATTCAAGTTCATTGCACGAAAGCCGTTCAGCCGAGCTACCAAGAGCCGACGCAATAATCGCAAAATAACCATTCACCTCCAACAAAAGTGTTTACAACATTCCAGTTTTTTTATCATTTAATGACGAGACCGTACGAAATAAAATTTAACAATCTTGATCTTTGTTCGACATGTTTATGCTCGGTTTTAGATTTATATAAAAATTTGCTTGCATCGAAAAATATTCGACTCAGTCGTGCGTTTCCTTTTCAATGCTTCTCACTAAAAGCAATAAAGTGAATAGTAAAAGTTGTATTACGTTCTTGGCTTCCTTTTTGTGTATGCAAGTAAGCATTCAGAGCCATTGTGACTCAAACAAATGGAACTGTTAGAGCGGTGAATGCCAGCTCTAAATTAATGCTTATTGCAATAAAATATAAATCCTTTCATTTTAAAAACAGGCCTAATTAAAATGAATTGCTATGGAATAAATCTGAGAGCATTCGCTATAGCAGAGTTACCTCAGGGACATCCTCGTCGCTTTTGCTTTTAATGAGCTTTGATAAGGAGATCCTCGATTGCCACTTACTTTTTAAATGATTAAGTTCCAACGCAAATTCATGACGCTATTTATTTTAATTTTCTAGAATCGTTTCAGAAACCTGTTTAGTTATGTTTCGCTTTATTTATTTTTCCCCTATGATAAACTGTAGGGGAACGATTCATCAATATTTTATGTATTTGTATCCGCCTGAATTTAAAAGAAAGAAGCAAGTGTGCTGTCTTAATATATCTTGTCGTATCAAATTGTACAATTGATATATCAATCACTTTAGGTTTTAAATAAAAAACGTAACAATCCATTGTTAAATCAAGTCTGGGTTAATCTGCCAGTATGCAGGATTCTTTTAGCTCGCAGAATTACAAAAATATTAATAGACGGAATACACGTACCGCATAAATCGAATACGCCAATCTGGTTCGACATATTGTTTATAAATTCTGTGAAATTGAATCGAGTGTGCGCTAGTATTTGTAAACAGGCCGAGATTTGTGTGTGTGCTTCCTAAAATACTTCAAACAGGAATTGAATTAGTGCCAACTGGTGTGCGTAGTCAGTGCTCCGCGTCCGTAAACTTTTCAAGATACGACATCGCGTTTTATACCCGTTCATATCTTTTATGTCGGCTTATTTATTGAAGCAGCGAACGGAATACGTGAAATTTATTTGCGCTGCAGACAATCAAATGTTTAACCTTCTGTCGGAACGGCGTGTAAACCGCTCTAGTGGTTCATATGAAGTGAATTCTCATGTTAATGAATCGCTTCATATAAATTAGAATAAATCGTGGAATGCTTCACCCTTTTTATATATGAAAATATAAATTCTAGCTAAAGTATTCACGACATTTTTTCTATATAAAAACCTTATTAAAATTAAAATGATTATCTTTGTAGGTAATTTGTGTAATAATAATTAAACAAGACAATCAATATCCTCCATACTTCTATTTATAAACCTTTAATTCGTTGTAAATTTTAATAAAAAATGAGCATATGACGCGTGATTTATTTATCTCGTGGCGGTTGCTCACCTTGGGATGACCTTCACACATTCTTAAAGTATTTACAACTATTTTATCTTATTGTTTTCAAAGTACACTTAGTCGTTTACACACATGCGTCACTATTTAATATCTGTATGCAAATTCACGGCAAATAAACGGTATATTAAAATACTTCATTTTCATTTTGCACATGTTATATTCGCAACGTAAGTAGATGCAAATATTTTATTAAGTTTCCTAGAAAGACCTCGTGAATGTTATTGCAACGAGAATTTAATTTAATTTCATATTTCACAGAATGAATATATAAAGTCTTCTTTTTCGGTTAGATTTCAGTAGAGGTTAGCTGTAGTTAGTCATAAAATTTCCATCTCAGTAATTTCATTGCAAAAAATTATTATGGGTAGTCGTTTCCCTTCTATGAAACTATTGCATATATCTGTAACATGATGTGTGTTATGTTTTCCATAAACATTCCGCTTTTTCTGTCGCTATTCTTGGATTTTATCGTGTTATAAACATAAATATTTTCTCTGAGTGGGTCGAAATGTTAATGAATAGCATTGTTTATAGTGTGACTGCTTTGAGCCCGCAGCCCGTAAGTCTATCACGCATTTTCCAAGAAACCAACTGTTACTTGATTTCATCGACATTCTTCGCACGCTATACAAAACACCTAACTGTATAAATCTCATAACAAACAAATGGGGGAAAGATACCAAAACCTGATACGTATTTCCCCAATATGAGATACGATTACGAGTGTAAATCTTAACTACCAATAGTTTTTTTTATTAAATTTACTGTTGCTAATTAAAATGATTTCACGATTAATTCTCTTACAAGATTTGAAGTGGAGCGCATCTGCGCCGTATCACCGTCCAGAATTTATTTACTTTTGAAACGGATGCGAGACTATTTACGTTCGAGCAACCCAAAAGAAGGTTATTCGCGTACACGTTTACAAAGCAGACGATCGTATAAGTATAGTGGAAAGAGTTGAACATCGCAGACATTAATCAGCGTTGTCGGTAACCGAAACTGTCTCCGGGGGGATTAGCCGCCGAGATATTCTATTCTCCGGCCGTAATTAATAGCTTTTGGCAAATGAACGCTCGCGGCCGGCACAAATAGGTATCGTGACGCTACGCTGCAGTTGTGTAATGGGGTAATTAATACACACAACTCTAAAACAATATGGGACTCGGGAGAGCCAATAACGATTAATGTGTTTGTGAATAACTATATGCAACTTACCTTAAAGCTATTCAATAAGCAAACAGGCCATTGGACTTTTGACAACTAAGTGTCGACACGATATTAGAAGAATAGACTGGCGAATTTCAATACGGTAAACGAACTAAATGACTTACAACAATGTGAACAATTCACGCTTAAGTCTGGGCGTGGGCTGTCTATATCCGACGAATTGTAATACAAAAGCTACGTTGTTTGTATTTAAAAGTTTGAAGTGCCGTCTACCGGACGTGAAGCTATAGCGACCGAGTCAAGAACCTCGACATTTAATTAAACATGATTTATGAACACCCACAGTTGCTAAGGCATTGACTTTAGCCTTTTCATATCTGAATGCTAAATAGTGTCTGAAAGACGCAAATTAAAAATATAAATAGAATTTATATTTTTGCAGGTAAGAGCTCTTTGTGATGGAGCCTTTTATAAAGTGATTACGACAATTTGCTTTTGCTTTCAAGCTATTACTTAATAAAAAAATTAAAATCGGAGACTGGTTTAGACATTGTGGAAGCAGTACTTATAGTTTTGTACAGTGTTGATCATATATAGATAATGTAACATAAAAACATAACATGTGTCTATTCTATATTATTATTATTATTATTAAGATTCCTAACTCATTGTAAACGTATTTAAATAAAATCGGATCTTTGTACTTTAAAATGAAGATATAAAAACTTTAGCCTTTTATTTTGTAAATACCAACCGATAAAGACTCCTTCATAAATATCTTTAAATAGATAATAATAAAGTACATCCATAAATTTGAAATGTTAATGTGTTATTAAAACAAAAAGGTGAGTCACTTAAAGGTGTTTTTGCATCAAGAGATCATCAAAATAGAAATAAAACAGGTTCCTTCGACTGTTTTCCTCTTGAGACAGGTTAAGCTGATGTTATGAAACTTATTTTACATACATATGACGTAAATTCTCTATATTGTTTTGAATCGTTATTATCTCTTAACTGAATTGGATTATTACGGATTATTGGAAAACATGATGCCATCACATATTCTCCTAATATTCAATAATAATATTATTTGAATTTTGAACATTACATAATATTTTTCTTTATTACAATACCAACAATTCGGTATAATATTTAAATGATTGAAAACGGAAATTCGTATATTATTATCACGTTCATAAATAATGGATTTCCAAGTTCAACATTATACCTTGTATCGCGCTACAAATTGAAATTGTTGAAGAATTTAAATAGAGTCAAGGTTGCTTCACTTCAATCAAATATTTGTAATTTAAAACAGTTCGACCGAAACGTGTATAAATAAAATAATTAATTTACGTTTAAACAATAATACGTCAAATATTGCCGTATCTAATTAGAGGTTATTCATAAATCGTCGCCATGACAGCGCGATGAAAGATGACGACAAGAACGTTTCTAGCGCACGACTATCTTTATTGTTGATTAGTTGATAAAGTAGGTTGAGAAAGTGAATGCACAATAGTGTCTGCGGAATACGAAGCTGGCTTTACCGTCCCGTTCATTGCGCAACTCGGATAAAGTGGAGTGCGAGCGGTATGCTTGTCGCGCGTCGCAACCCGACCAGAATAAAAAAACAGCAAACATAACTAGACCCACACCTCCCACTGTTAAGCAGCGACCTATTGAACCACCAGCGCTCCTCTATAATTGGTCGGCCATTAGAGAACGGAATGGCCAAATGCGCGAGCGACGGAGCCATTGGGACGTAACGAAACTATCTCGATCGTAAATCGCGCTACTGTAAATGTAAAGGAATGCTACCATACTACGGTCGCTTTGGCCTACATAGAACTTGTCGATTTTCGCATTATATCGCTGGCCTTGCTTTGCCGTCTTAGCAGAACCATTTAAAATTAAATCAAACGTACTTAATTTTAAATTCATATCCCACAACTGACTTCGTGTAATGACTCATATTTTTTTATTTAATTAACCAGGTGCCGCTTTTTACATGAGCGGGTATCGGCTGTTATTTGTATCTATTATGGATTCAATGATGTCATTCGCATACCGTTGTTAATACAATTGTCTCGGCGAATGCAAACGAGAAACAATCTTCATGTAACATCAGAGTAACGTTTCCGTGAAATATCTATTGTCATAGTTAACAATTGCAGGTTCACACAAATATCATCGCACGAGTGATTTATCGTTGGAATAAATCAATTTGGTTTTGTTTCTACTTACTATTGTTTGATGAAAGATATTCTATAGCATGGAATTTAGGACAATGATATGAACATATTTGTCAATATGTAAATTTTAACCTTCTGCTATTTTATAAGGATAGACGTCTAGTGGAGCGTGTCCGTTCAAAATATTGCTGAAACCAAGAGATAATGTGGGAAATTACAATGAATTAAAACTTTAAACGCCTTCGTTAACATCACGGCCACAGCGTTTATCTGAAATAATAATCGTTGAATAAAATATACCGTTTCTTGACAATAGGTTGGAATAATTTTATCTATTGTTCTAGTCACAGTCTCACAAAGGAAACGCTGTATCACTCATTTACAGAAATAATAATTCAACTCGCCCTCGGTCTGCCCCTCATATCTTCCGTCAATGTTTTCCTTTGATACGTGAATAAAACTGAAGAGGGTAAACGCAGAGGGTTGATGTACATTCTTTGCGGTCCCTCTCGTCACAAGAGAAGGGTTGACGTAGCGATACTACATGTACACAGTCGAACACACACATATAACCAACACCTGTGGTTCCCCATTCATAACTCGATCACCACACTTATAAGTGGGAATTTATTATCCAATATTAAAATTCGAATCGCTGTGACAGAATGTCACCCGCATAAGTTTAGCCTACTTAGATATTCACGTTGCGAATTCAAATTTAATTGAAACTTGATCAGTGACGAGTATTTTACAGCTATTTAGAATATTATATGAAACATAAGAATTCGTGAAATTGATTTCTGATTTGTCACTGGATTTTACGCTCGAAAGATTGAGAGCATTACACCGTATGTTATAGTAGATTATTATGCGAAATAATTCGTATGCGTTGCAGTATAATTCAAAGAAACGTTCACATATGGAGACGTTGAATTTTATTGTAAGAGAATTTTATCACGTGTATTGTGACTGTAAAAGGACTCGCCGCGAAAAATGGAAAAGAATTATTATGCTTCATGAGAGAAATCAGCTGCTCGGTGGGGTGGCCTCCTGTGAGAATAAATAATGTTAGGGATGTTTGATTCGACAAAGCAGGGTGTTATCGTTTCTATGGCAATCGCCTGGGAGCGGAAGCCTGTACCGTTATTAGATTAGACGAGAATACGTGAAGATCAAAGACTCGACTATTTAATAAAAGATAAGATTCGATGTTTAACGTGCACACACAATATTGCCGTTGTGATAAGGTATCTAATTGAATCCGCTTATCAGCTGTTAAATTGGGACAAGTCACGGCAAACATTTCCGTCACTGATATAACGGATAATGAACATGAATTGAGCTCAATCGTGCACGTTCCAGCGGCGAACATATTTTCTGAATAACACAGGCTTTGTGGGCTATAACTAAAAGAATAACTAATCAAAGTTTTTCCCGGGATTTGCCTCGATTCATGGGTGACAACGTAAACACAACGATCGTTTAGTGGGTGGCGCTGCCCGCTCCCCGCTCCCCGGGGGCCACCTCCCTTGTGCCATCTAAATTGTGACATTTTTTTTCATCACTTATTTTGCAGTTCAGTAGATTTTGAAAATAATTTGCTACCGATTTTTTTATAACGAAATCAGAATAATTTATTGAGGTTTATAAATGTAAATTTATTTTGACTGTGATTTATTTTAGCAAAGCTGTTTTGGTTTAATTAGTAAACAATACTTAAGGTTAAGCATATTTCAAGCCTTAAATGTATATATGTACCTACCTAATTTTTAATCAGGAAGTAAATATAATTTAGCATAACCTTATAAACTTATTTAAATCGATCCGGTTTGTCATTGAACATTTCTTATTCGTCATTCGTCTGTAACATAGCACCAAATAAAAGCATTGCAGCATAATATTAAATATGAAAAAAGACTGAAACTGTTCAGTTGGCAATTCGACGGATATAGTCTCCAAAGGACAATATAAGTTGCACAGTTGCAAATTGGCAGAGGCGAGACTGCGGAGCAACGTATTTTAAATCGGTTACATGCACATTTCACTAGATATCCGATAACAGCAGGCTCTGTAACGTGTCGAAACATTACTTGGCGAATATCCAAATTACCGCGCAGCTTGGCTTCAATTTCTTAGGAAAACCCTTGATAACTAGCGTTTGAGCGTTAATACAAGACTCGATACGTTTTGTGCGGCGAGGGTGGCTCCCGCTTCGAGAGGATTGGATCGCAACGCCGTGATGTATAGTCGGCTTTTGACGCTAAGCCATTTCATTCTCTCTGATATTGATAACGATTTATTACTGTAGTAATAAATCTGTATGTCCGCATCATGTTTAACGATTTTCGTAATTGTCGTAACGGATTGTTTGAATGCAGAAATCCGTCTTTACAAACGATTTTTTTAAACATTCATTATATAAACAGTTTTTTTGACTCCAAGATAAATAAAAAGTAAAAACTTCAAATTTAACTGAGCGACTATTAAGATTAAAGAAGACTTAAAAATAATAAAAAACTGTAAGCTTTGCATTCTATTCTCTTTGTTCACTTGCCTTTAGAGATAAGATTGGACGCAGATACAAAAGAGCCATTAAATATAATTATGAGAATTACGTATTTAAATATAGCGAGTTCATATTCTTTATTTAGTACGTATTTGTGGATAATATGAAATGTTTCTTTACTTATTTTAAAAAAAGTCGATGTCTATAAAATGCTGTCGCTAACAATAGCAAAGTGTCATTAACTTTTGAACTACTCAAAGGCACTTCAGCATTTTTATGCGTGTTACTGGTTCTGTTTTGCTTATTTTAGCAGTTGCATTCCGCTGAATCACAAAAAAATATGACTACATTGAGTAAAATGAGAATATTGCTCACGAAGCTGCCTATTCATTGACTTTCAATTCCCACACGTAAATAAATATCGGGTAGTCACACACATAAAACTGTCTACTCCAGTGCATTGGTAAAATGCAAACGTACGCATAATAAAAATGTACTGCGCAATAGTTTCACGGCAGGAAATGTGTATTCAATTGTTTTGTATCGAGGATAACATGCATAAACAATTATTCATGCGTGAATCAAAATTAATCATATTGAGAAACTGAGACATATTTCTATAAGTACAACTTCCTACACAAGTATTGCTCGACATTAATAAGGTCACCTTGTAAAGATATTTTTCGTGCTTTGTAAACGATTTCTGTGGTTAAAAAGTGTATTTACGGCTACGCATTGTAAGGTTTAGTGGAGCTAGACAGAAAAGTAGTTGCGGTTTGAGGCAGACGGACGGACGCGTTTCATTCCATATTACGTCTCCCCGCTCCGTTGGCGGCTGACTTTCATCCCGATGAGATCGCCCTAGGCTCCAACCGCAACGTATCTGCGTTAATCCTTGCACAGCCATCGGCTGTAATGCGTTCTTTTATAACGCCGTGTCGATAGGTTCACTTTCCATGATGTAACATTGTTAAGAGTTGTTCACAAAATAGATTGTACGTTGTACATGTACACAAAACAAAACCTTCTTATCTAAATAAATGAATATTTTATTTTTATGTTTAAAGATCTGAATAGATGACTAGCATTTAACTAAGACGTCGATGTCTGTAGAATAATTGTGAAATGTCTTATTAAAGATGAGTCGGTGGTTCCGAGAGAAAAGACTTTTGATTGCAATTACACGGCACAATGGCTTTGCGTGAGAGTTCCCGCAATGTATATACGTATTATAACGCATCATGCTCTATTAACTTACTTGGTAACTTTAGAAACTAATCCTCGTTAGTTATCATTAATTAACTATTATAGTAACAAGTAACGATATGATTGGTATACTTCATTGAATTGCTGGGTTATCGTAAATGTGGCAAAGAAGAGCTGTACATCATAGGGTATTAATATTCACGGTGTGTCGGGGCGGACAGGCTTCACAAAATGGCTGCCGGAGGCGCGCGATCGGACGAATCGTGACCGACTGGAATCCACGCGCTCGCTCCAAACCCTCATCAATTATGCATGAATGCGACCGAACGGCAATGTTTACTCTCCATGAGACAACAATTTATTGCGTCGTGCGGTTTTTGACATTCGATCGCCGACCGGTCTTTCGTTCCTTGATGCGGTGACAAAATGTGAATGTGCGTGCTGTTCTTAAAAGCCAATACTTATCCAATCGAACAGTTTCTTTAATACATTACATTTGTGTATCAACAAAATCGTGCTTTGTTACAACAAGAGAACACGGTTCAAGATAAAATAACACGTATGTGGGGCAAATCGATTTATCTTTATTGGTTAGTCGTTAATTATCAAAACAAGTCACTTTTCGATCATTGTTTGTTTGACCTTCATCGTTAAGAACGTCGTAATGATCAAGTATTTCAAGTAGTAACTGGCTAAGGATATCACATTTTAATGGATATGTGATTGTCAACTATTAAGAATTCACACATTACCGTTTCTAAAATAGATTGAAGCTATAACGATTATAGATAGTATATTTAACTAATTAACTTTTAATAGTCTCTTTTATCGTTACCATATACGCCAATGCGAATCAACGGCGCGACTATAAAATATTATAATGATTCATTGTTATTGCATCACGCAGTCGGCTGGCAGTAGGTCGTCAAATTAATTCAATCGTAATATCGTCTACACCTCCGTCCGCAGCTGTGTAAGCTATCGATAACGTTGAATAACGCATTGTTCGAATCAATCGTATACATTCTCCGTTGTTTGTAAACCTCTTGTGAATCGCGAGGATTTCTCCCACGCGGCAAGCATCACGCTGTGCAAGTCATTACGAAGAGTGCAACAATTTGCTATCATTACACAGTTATGCACGTTCGCGTTGCGAGTTGAACGTCACATTTGCGTATAATACATAACGTACGGATGTTAACGTATGCCCTCAAAACGCTTCAATAAAATTCACATCCACATCGAATTACGTAATTGTACATTAATATCGGACGTCATCACTCCAAGGATCGATAAAGTACAATTTAATTGCAGCAATTTAATTCAAATTAATCCATCCGAAACAGGTTCAGCTCGATTGATTAATTTACTTTGATAATTGTAACAATATCCTTGTCATAGTTCTCGGAATTGAATTGTAAATAACTTGATGAAAAACTAATT
The DNA here is from genome assembly GCA_026213755.1 of Eurema hecabe. Classification (NCBI taxonomy): domain Eukaryota; kingdom Metazoa; phylum Arthropoda; class Insecta; order Lepidoptera; family Pieridae; genus Terias; species Terias hecabe. Next base: position 6,056,214 of record JADANM010006502.1, read on the forward strand.
TATTCGATTGCGATATTGGCGATATCGGAGTTATTAGCATTTTTGAGATAATTTATTTAAACGAAGTGTTGTGTAGTTATCAGTTGCCGCAACCAGGTTATCGACTGCCGTGTTTATGTTTCCTATCAACGAATGTTGTGTGACTTATCTAACCTATCAGTGTTAATATACATTGCGTGATGTCTCAATTTAGAATAAAAAGTAGACGTGTGATAAGATTTTGAGGAAACTAATGAAACATATTCTGTCATAAATCCATAAAGACCGCATACAATGTTATCGCATTTTATAGCATAATATGTATGTTTAAAGTGAACTGAATAAAATTTACTCATTATAAATACGTGAGTCAACGTTTACATAGCAATAGGTCGTGATTTAAAAACGGCTTTTTTCGTTGCATTTTATGTGCAAATTACAAAGCATTAGTTATTCGCGTGCTGCCGCTAACACGATTAACACAAGGCCGTAACAGATACTCGACCTCTTTGCTTGTTTTTTACAAAATTCACTGTTAACGTATCGGCTCAGATCCGCCTGCCCGCATGACGACTGCTACTCGATACAAAGCGTTTAATGCTCTAAAAAAACTTAATTGAGTTTTTACTTGTTTACAAGTAACGATCAATCATCCGAACAAAAAGTCACATTGTATTGCGGTCATTGAAAGTGTTGTAATTCAATACTAATAGTCAATCTGAACGTTTTTGCGCATAGATCTGATGATTACCTAGAAAGAGTTAATTGCGATTCTTTATGGTACGTTGTCCGAGTTTCAGCGCAAGAAATATAAGCTACTTAGCATCATAAACAAAAAGCGGATCGTATAGACTTTACCGGAATAGTTGGGGCTCTGCCAAATAGCTAGCAGTTGTTAAAGCACCCGGTATGTTGGTCAACGATCAATATTTTGTTTATGTTGCTCTAAATTACACCACAACTATAAATAAACGGTTATTTTCATCGGAGAGAATGTAATTTCGCTCGGGTCCTAAAATTATTCGTAAGACTGTTAAGATAAGAGAGAGGAAACGTCGCGACGTCGTAATCGTTTAAATTAGTTTTTGTAAACAACTTTATCTTCCATGTTGATACAAAATATTATAATGTTAAGCTGATTAATAGATAAAACTTTATCAAGAGGGTATTTCAAAGAGATAAGATTGGAAAACAATAGCTGGTTTAGCGTTGAATAATGGAGGTTTTCATAAATAATAATATCAATAATATGTTCATTATGTGAAATGTTACGTAGGTATTATTATCGTAGTATGTCATATATAAACACTTTATTAAGGTTATTATTATTTTCTATATTGCAACAACATTACGTGGTATACAATCATTATCAAATATTATACTACATATATACATTGGTATTATCTTTTCTGAATGTACAATTACACTGAAAAATATTGATCCGTATGTATTGATTTCGGAGAAATTTAATCGAACGATTTAAAGGCAAAGATAATTAAGCCAATTCACCTCCGTAGGTAGCATTATAATTTTTTCTGACATTTTTATATGCTTATATGCCACATGAACATTGGAATTATGGACCCGATGCTCGTATTTCCAGTTATATGACTCTATAAATGGTATATCATTATGTCGAAGTCGGACGCACATCGCTATCGTGATTATCAACATCTGCTCTTCCTGTTAGGCTAGCGTAGCCCGTCTAGTGGGCATGCTCTGTCGTGGATAGGACGCTCGTCGCTCCGTGCTTGCATTGCCGTCAGGTGCGCTCTTTGTACGTGCGGGGGGAGCCTACCCAGTACCCACTTCCATCCCCCGTCGCCTGCTCCCTTCACAGCCGCATTGCCGTTCACTTGTTGCTACGTTGTGCTACGTCGCCGCGAGACTGGCGCGCCCGCCGCTCGCCCCGACCCCCCGACCCCCCCGCCGCCGGCCACCACTTCTCCGCGTTTCAGTTCTTTGTGCACCATCGACGCTTTTGCACGTCTGTTCCACATAACGCTCACAACGAAACGTTTAGCATACTCGACATCTTGTACAGTAATTATACGTATATGATAGCCTAGTAAGGTTGTGTTGTGTGTGAGCACAGGTGAACGCCTGCTAACTTCGTACAATTTCCTGACCGCATTCAAGGACGCAATCAGGTGGATTGTTTTTGATTCTCAACAGTCATCGCGGAGGATTTCTATTTTTAGCTTGGATATTTGTGTGTGGCTTTGAACATTGTGATTTGTTAGCGGTCTAATTGAGAAGATTTGTGGTTCATATTGAGTGATAAAGTGCAGAACATATTGAGAAAGTGATACATTTTAAATTTTATACCACAAAAGTGAGTACATTTTAATTAATTCGTTTTAATAATATGAACAGAATTTATATTACATACCTACCTTATTAAGTTATTATAGAATATGTTTATATTTTATGCATTCAGTTCATGTGACTTCCTAACCCGTTAATTCAAATGGATTAAGTAGGTACAAGGGCTGGGAAATTTTTAAACGAAATAAATAAACCCTTTTTAAATTTACATTTTGCAATTATAAAATTATACAGGCATACTACTTATTGATTGTGAGGTATGAGAACATTCTAGAAAATAAAATTTCTAATTACCTACAATTTAGATATTGCTTGCGATTTATAAACCATTTGACCTTTGCCTGTATTTAATAGCGTAGGTACTATTTATGAATTATCTTCATTCGATGTAATAAATTACACATCGCAATAAACATATTAACTTAATACGCGGTCAACTAATTATGTCACGAACGCAGAAGAGTAATAACTTACTATTATCGTTTATCATAACTCGATTGCATGCATTCATACCATTATTCTATTCTGAGAACTTTCTAAACGAACAAAAGGAACAAACTATCAAGGCGAGAATCTTGTTATCGTATTCCGAGTCACGAGAATCGTGAGATGTTAAGATTAGCCGCCTCCGCGTTCTTAATCAATACCAACATGCATTGCGCAATTTGTAGAACATTGAACAAGGGCCGTACTGCATCGTCCGTGTGTATTTCCCACGGCTTGTATCCATTTTGATTGGTGATGTATTGAGTATGGACACGGAAAAACCAGCAGTTACGTTTTTTAAGCTATTGAAACAACTCATTTACATATGAAAAGTGTTAATATGAAACCATAATTTCGATTGCTATATTTTTACGAGAGATTAGAATGTGTTAATGTATCTTAATTGTAATGTTTACCGTTTTATGTGGACATAACTTCAACATGACGTTATTGTACCAACAAGCATCAATAATTTATCTTCGCAGGCTTTCTTAGCGTTACAAACCAAGTCACGAGTTGTAATAGGCGATGGATATTGCATAGTCACGGCGCCTTTTTCGAAAATGTAAATACCTATATCAGATTATTGTTAACAACATTCTCACACATACGTCATAAAGCTATTTAAATACTCATAATATTAAACGAAAACATTATTTGGCCATACAAAGAAAGAAAACGTGGCTTTGTGAAATGACTAATAAATAATAGTTACCTATTGTTGATAAGATTAATTAATAATTTAAATTTTGCAACACATTAAAATATAAGTAACCGCGTGGGAGTTGTATTATCTACGCAAAGACAATCTGTATTCTGTAGTAATTGCTTATTGCTCTATAGTCTGTGGCAGCGGAGAAAGCCTAGCATCTGTCAGTAGTCAGTAGTGTCGTATTAACAAGCGGTTATTGTCCGAGTGGAAGTGTTTCATTACACGCTCCGCGACTCGACACGCTCTAATGGTCTAACGAGATTCCTGCAGTTAGTCAACAACATAATATTTGATAGTGTGAATAACACGTAACGTACCGAATAAAACAGCATACTGCTGAATTTGTTAATATGTTTAAAAAAAATTCTGTCTTAATTCATCTGTTCATAATTTTTACAATACTTAACACAGGTGCGGTAAGACATATACCATAATGAAAAATGCTGACTTTAGAAAAATGTAGACTAAAGTCTTAAACTGAAAAGCTTGTAATTTATCCTATGACGTAAAAAGGTATCGTTCATCGTTTTTTTTATTATACTTAGATTGTGTGAATAATGTTTGTGCGTAGATGTTTACTTAATAGCATAAATAACAAGTGGGCTTGCAAAGCCGATTCCAAGAAGTCCCTCATAGTTAGCTAATGGCTCGGAAAACGGTATTGCGTTAAAATGAATAATTCAGAAACTGGCAGATCCGTGTTTGCGGTTTATAATCTGTTAGCGCTGGCTGTTCAACAGAAAATGTAGTAGGTATTTCCGAGAATCATTTAGTATAGCATAACCTACATAACATGTTTGCGCGTCGAATTAACATTGTCATTTTTGTGTAGCGACTAGCGGCCGAGTCGTTGCGTTGTTGCAACGCTGGCGCTGACTCGCGTTCATGAATAATTCAATAGCAATAACAATTTATGGTGCGCATGGATCGTTGTGTGCGACAAACTTTTTGCCTTTCCTTTCTATGTAATGAAAAGCTCTCACCGTTTCCGCCTTAGCGTTTGTCTTGTCAATCAGCCTGTCGAGGCGCGCGTTGCCGCTCTTACCGACGAGTTATTTGTTACCCTATTGTCCCAGCCCGTTGATCACTGTGCCATTGTCTCCATCCTTTTGTTTATATATTCTCAATTGTCATTTGTTTTGTAAAAGACGGCTTTGTTTTCTCCGGTCTGGCTATTCCAACATAAACACATAAAACTGGCGTATTTCTTGTTATCGAATTATGATTGTTTGTTTATTAATCGGGTTGTAATGTTGCCTCATTGTTATTGTATTGTGTTACGATCGTTATAGTATTTTTGTTTTAGTTTTATCAAAAGTGTTTATCACGTTCTGTTCAGAATATGAACTAAATGTACTTTTGAATTTATTTTGTAATTATAATATTATCCCACTGATTGCAAAACACTTACTATATAGGTACTTTACACAGGTTTTATTATAGGTATTTCATGTTTGCGAACTTATTGATTGCTTTTTCGTTTGAAAGGTAAGCAATTATGTAAATATGTATCATTATTGAGGACTGCTCATTAGTATTCTAGACTCGTTCTATACACAAAACGCATATTTATGTCTGTTTAGTATTTATTTTAACATTTACATTCTGGTCAAATTCCTCGTTTTCTGAGTAGATACTTTTATTATGTGAGCTACATAATATGTCATATATTAGTCATATAAAACATTTGTTTGTCTTTATGAGGCATTTTTAAACACCACGTATTATTACTCAAAATAACAATGTCGTAACTTTGTACACGTATTAAATTATGACTGCACGTCTGCAGTTTTGTTACCTTCATTCCTCTTTATTCTGATTAATCGCCAAAAGCGCATATCAATCGTTTGGCAGCGCCTCTTGGCCGCGGTCCAAATATTCACGTGTGGGATATACAGTTTTAAAACTTTGCCAAATGCCAACATTTTTCTCCGTACAACCCTTACTATGTCATCTTCCTGTTCCGGTCCAACACTTGAAATAAACTCGATAAAACGTGACTTCATTTTCATTCGTGTCACGATTACGACCGGCTCGATTTATTAGTGTTCGCGCGCTTTTGAAAGTGTTTGACGTAATAATTATAATCAGGGTTTAGTCGTTAGTTATCGAGACCGCAATCGACAGGCAACGTCTCGTCACAAGTACACCATTATGTGCAATATTTTATGCGTTTATTGAATCTCTATCGTGACAGCATTTTGATAGTTTGTGGGCGTTGTGTGAATGAGCTTAATTCTGGCTTTACTCCAAATGTGTTTATTTAAGCAGACGTGAAAGCTGACGTCGGTCAATTTGGTACAATAATAATATAGATATAATATATAATATCGCGATATTATTTGACACTTTATTCGAATGCGTATATATTAGAAGAGCTCTACATGTGATTTGTGTATATATTTAATTAATTAAAACCTTTTCGTTGTTGCAGGTGCCGCAAAAAGTGTGAGTGCAAGTGATGTGGTGGAAGTGAGTGAGGCGAAGTGCGTAACGTCCGAAGTGAAGGATCCAAGTGAAGTGAAGAGTGAAGTGAGTGTGGGCGCGGATGTTGCCAGCGCCGTGGCCTCCGAGGAGGACGATTGTGTGATAGTGAGCGCGCGCGATGCGGACGATCGTTCGGATTCCGGCGTGAGCGGAGTGCGCTCGGGTGGGTCGGCGAGCTCGGTGGAGGATTGGCGCGGGATGGCGCATGGGTACGGCGGGGGGCCGCCCCCGACGCTCATGCACCTGCCGCCGCCGCCGCCCGCGCTCTACGCGGGCGAGCTGCTGTGGAAGCAGCGCTACCAGCCGCCGCTGCACGCGCCGCTGCACCACGCCATCGCGGACGACTACCTCGCCGCCGCCAACTTCGACAGAGAGAGACACGAAAGACTGCTTAGGTTAGTGCCCTCTCTACTTTTATTACGTTCTTTGGAATATTGAAGGCAAACTCTTTGAGGCAAAATAACATAGTCAGCCTTGATATGCATGTTAACTTGCCATTATAAAGGCAATCAATAAGTTTATGTAAGTGTTAAATATTCGGTGTTGACTTTACTAAAGTAACTGAAAAGAGAAGATATTTCACTTCTAGTTTATATTACGCACAAAAAGGCAGTAAAAGTGGGTGTAAAAATACAAGATTAAGTTATTTTGGGCAAGTATTACTCTATTATTGAGTCGTACTGTTTCATAAAGTTGGTAATTTTAAATGTATTTATTTATACAGTTGTGATATTTCGATTCATATATTCTAAGATAGGGACGGATTAATGTGGTACATAAAAGAAAATACAAACATTTTGATGTACCTATTTCGTCGTACTTTTGATTTATGAAATGACTTTGAAAGTAACCTCATTTCTAAGTCAAACTCAATTAAAACATAACAAACAATGTCACGTTTGTTATATATTATTATTAGATTACAATGGTAATGAAGCTTTATATATCCGGTCGCTATCCTATGTTTATTGATACAAATGTATGAAATAATTATTTCATACATTTGTATAATTATAATTAAAGACTATTGCATGTTAATGAACAAAATCGTTAAATATTAATTAATTTTTACCTGAGTACATAGTGACATTGGATATTCGTCTCGAAGGTCGAACAAAATGTTTCCAATAAAATACGTAAATTTGTTGTTATTTTTTGTCTTTATTCATGTACGATTATTGTTTGCAATAAAATTATATTAACTTAATACTAAAAATGAAAATAGATAATAAGCCTATTTGATACTTAAAAAATCGTTTATTTGAATTCAAGATGCAGCTTACGTTGCTAGCAACGCTAGTGTCTCTATTACTAAGAGTTATGCTAATGTACATCGAAAATAATATGATAACATAAAATGATAAGAATCCGTATAAAAACATGTAAGCTCGCGTAATTCCCCAAATAAATGTTTGTTAAAATAATTGCAAAGCCAATTATAAAACTCACTTTAAATTCATGATAAAACGATAAAATAAACAGGAAACTGGAGCAAATAAAACGAAGGCTGATTAAATTGTGTGAAATACCGTTACAGTTCAAGGCGAGTGAAACTGATATTTATTAACTCAGAAAATGTCTTTATTAAATTATTGAAAAAACATTTTTTTGCTGTGGCAATTAGTGTTAACTGTTTGTCAAAAAATATTTTATTATTGTCTGTGGCTAATACAATAGCTCATATAGTTTTTCTTCTAAGTTTGGTTCTTCTTAGTGGCCAGCATTTCACTTTCACTTTTTGAAGAACAACAGTTAACGTTAACCTAGAAGTTAACCTTAATAAGAAACTCACTTTATTTTTACGTTTCTTTATCTCAAAGATGGAAAAAATCTTTGTTAACTGCAATCATTGTACCATAATAAAATTATATGCATTTCATAAATTATTAAAAAAGAGCAATAATTATTTTATTAGAGAATGTTTACAATTTTTCTTACGTGTCTTGGGAACCGTTGTATCAATTAGTTTGTTATTTGATACAATTATAAAAATAATATGTTTTTTCTTGGAATGTTGCGTAATAAAAATATGTATGACCTGTTCATAGTTTTACGCATGTACATGTACCAAGTCCAGTCTCCAAGCGGACTCGTGTAAATTGTAGGCAATTATTGTGCTATCTAAGTGCATAATTAATTTTTTTTTATTTAAATTCGAATACTAATTAAACTTCTTGGTCTATTTTTTATAGTTTGACACATCCAAGTACTGTTTAATATAATCTAATAGCAAATGTCAGTTGACATTGTTAAAATTTATTCAACTTTTAACAAGTTCAGTTTCTTACTTTTCAAATAAAAATTGTCTTGCACATTTATAAATAGACATAGTAAGTGTTATGATAATTTCTTAAACTCGATATTTATTTCTATTTTTATTAGTCTTGAAGGAGACTATTCTAGACGTGTTTTATATTATGAATGTCCTTTATATTCTTATTGTAATCATATTATCTACGACCTACTTTAAACACGAGCCAAATGCTTGTTATCGAAAATATGCACACAACTTAACCAATGTTGTATTGTCACTAGTAATTTTATCTGATTGAGGCCTTGGCCCATCATATTATGCACATAATGTTATTTTTTTCTATAATTATAAAAGAGCATGCGATATTTTGTGACTAATTAAGATTATTTTTTATAGGGAACGAAGGGAACAGGACTTAATGGAAAAGCAGCAGAAAGAAAAAGAAAGAGAAAGGATAGAAAGAGAAAGAGAACGTGAACGTGAGCGTGAGAAACAAGAAAGGGAAGAGAAGGAAAGGAGAGAACAGGAGAATGCAGCATCGAAACTTGTGTCGAGGCATTTTGAAGAATCTTTGAGGCTTGCTAACCAAAAGGTATGTAGAATAAATATGTACCTGCATAGTTTCTTAATATTTGGGTATATTGAACTTTAAAACCAATTAATTTTATTTAATATTATATATTCTAAACAGTAAATTTTCTTTTTAGCGGGAACGCAGTATGTCGTGGTCGCTTCTGAATAATATTGCACCAAATAGAGGCGCAGGTCCAGATCATGATAGACTGCGAGCTCAGGAGCGCGCGTATTACTCGCCGCCTGCGCATCCACCAGACAGACTTTCACAGGCTGAATATGCACATGCACAGCACGCGTCCCACGCGCCGCATGCCCCGCATTCGCAGCATACACCTAGGCATCCTTTAGCAAAACCGGATAAGCCACCGCCGCATTCTGTCCTGCCAAAGGGCGAACCTAACTTCGCCTCTTACAATTACCCTCCTTACCGTTACGATAAGCTCAAAGATCAACATTTACCGGCCCCGCCACCCCTTGTTCCCGAAAAAAATTCTGTGATAGTCAAACATGACGCCAAACAGATCCACCTGGAGCAAAAGCATCCATATCCTAGCAAGCCGAGAAGTGAGCCGTCCCCGCATTACCTCTCGCGGCCGTACCGAACTGGCCTCTCGCCGCACGCACCGCCACATCCTCACCCAGCTCTACAGACATCGCCTCATGCGGCACTCCCCGCACAGGATAAAAATAGACGGCTGTACCAACCTCCGCCGCCGCAGCGTTCTCCTGCTGCCTATTACCAAACGGCTCCACCCGTTAAGCCAAAAGTATCAAGTCCGGCGCCGCCTCACATCTACGGTAAACCGACCAATTCGCCTAGTCCTGCTCACTTTGGCGTAGCCGTAGAACCTCCACTTCCTCTTACAAAGGCGGAACTACCCCCTGTACCCTATCCTCCTCCTTCGGCGTATTCGCCAGCTCCGCGAACGCGGCCTCCCCCTGTAGCTCATTCACGAACGCCGGAACCTCGGCCACCGCCCAGGGCACACGGTGATACAGGCACCTCTACTTCTCCATGTCAGACACAACCACTAGACTTAGGTGTGACGCGAGATGACCCTGATAGGCTATCACCGCGGCGGAGATGTCCTTTTGAATCTGCTGACTCTGAAGCGAAGAGAAGGCGAATGGAAAGTCCAGCACCAGAGCCTCTAATTGCGGCAGCCGCGAGCGTCGGAAGGACGCCGTTAGGTTCAGAACCTGCGCCACAGGCACCCGGGCCTCCTTGTGATGTTCGCGTACCGTCCGCAGACGGTAGCATCGAAACGCCAGAGAAAGCCGCTGGTGCATCACCTGCACCTCAAATTACACCCTCGGCGAGTCCAGCTCCAGTTACGACGCCCGTTCCACCAATAGCTGCTTCACCCCCTATTAACACCGCTCCGCCCACGACGTCGACGCCGCCTGCGCCGCCCGCTACGCCACCAGTTACGACTGTGGCTGATAGTGAAACCCCGGCTAAGATTGCTTCCCCTAGTCCACGCGACAGCGCGGCACCTGTCCGGCATTTAGGCAAGAAAGCCTGGCTGCAGCGACACGAAACGGCACCCATCGGTGAAGGGGACTGTTCCGGCGGAGGCGGAACGTGCATTACTCTGCCAATGACTATAAGTAGAGTTTCCGAACCGGATGATTCCAGTTCAAACATTGTCGTCCCGGTCGCCGCTAAATCCATTCAGAGAGGAGCACGTAAAACGTCAAAACCAAGGAAGCCAAAAGAGGTGAACGGTCGCGTCGATGAAAATGAGGAAGACAGTTCCAGCTCAGAAAGGGAGCCGAGTTCGCCGCCGAAACGAAAGCCTCCTAAAGCGAAGCGGAAAAAGGGGGCAGTTAAGAAAGTGAACGACGAGCCTAAAAAGAAAAAAGCTTCCGAGAGTGGTAGTGAAAGTGATAAAGAGAGTGACGATAAAGACTCAGATTCTGGAGGAAGTGGTAGTGGAAGTGGGAGTACGTCAAGTAAACGTGGCGGCAGCCGGGCGCGAGGGAGAGGGTCGCGCGGAGGTCGCGGGGGCCGGCGGAGGGAGGACCCGCCGCGGCGGACCCCGTCCAACGTGCGGCCGAAGACCACGAGCCCGGAGTCCTTTCTCCAGAACGGGCCGTGTTTCGAAGTAGCCCCGCGCCTGGCCAAGTGCCGCGAGTGCCGGTGGTCGCCCGCTCAACGCGACAAAGATATGCCGAACATATTTTGCCGCTTCTACGCTTTTCGAAGACTGAAATACGCAAAGAATAGACAATTAGCTATAGCCGGATTTTCAGATCCGTTTAAGGATGCCGAAGAGGTAAATATCGCAGTTTACCTTACGTTATATTTCTATATTAATTTATTTCTTTATTCTAAACGTTTTATTGTAATTGTTAACAGGAGGATAACAAATTATGGTTATCATCGTCAGCCGGTGCCGCTGAATTAGATATAGAAATGAGTTGCTTCTTATTACGTGAGATTGGAGACCAATTCTGTGAATTGCTACAACAAGAGAAGGAGGCAGAATCACACCATTTAAATGAAGGTATTACATGACTCCATAGCGTTGAAACATACCAAAAATATTGAGAAATAAAATTATCATATGACTACAGATAAACTTTATCAAGTGGATATCCGTGATAAGAAAGATAGTATAAAATATTTCGGACACTAAAGCTTTTCTCGTATCTGATTTACCTAATGTCTTTATATGTATTTTCATAGCAGATAAGATAGACCCGAAATATGCTAAGTGTAAATAATGTTAAAGATAATAATATTGTTGTATTACGTTTGTAGATAAGACGGTGGCATGGAAACGGGTGGTGCAAGGCGTGCGGGAGATATGCGACGTTTGTGAAACCACGCTGTTCAATGTTCACTGGACTTGCGGCAAATGCGGCTTCGTCGTTTGCCTCGACTGCTATAAGGTAAGGCTCCATAAAACCTGTCCTCTGATTACACACTTATTTATAAAATCAGCTTCCTCGTGCAAGGTTCCCGAATACTTAGGGACCAACAAAGAATGAGCGTTCATTTCCTTAAAACGCCGTTAACTTACTCGTGACTATGTGCGTACTCATGGAAGGCGCTGATCACTTGCCAACAGGTAAAGAACCAGCTCCTTTGCCCCCTCATATATAAGAAAGTAATAAGTTGACGTTGAAACATTCATAATATACTTTTCTGTTATAATATTATACCTATATATATTATGACTTATCTTTGAAAATAAAGAGAGCACAAAGCATTAAACTAACTATAATGATATGAGGTATTCACTTCGGAGGATAATTAATTACTTTAGTTTTAAAAACATCAATTACACAATTTACTAAAATAAAAGAAAAATTAAAAATAACCTAGTTACGTGTGTTAAGTACAAAAAATTATGAAGATTTTGTATAATTTGTGTCAAGTTGCATGCATGGTATTAAGCATTAAAGAGTCGCAGTATTATGAGGATAAAGAACAAATGAAACGACAAAAGCCCTCTTTGGTCATAAATATGCAAATTGCAGTAATACAACCTTGCATGTAAATTGCAAGCATATTTTATTTGCACTGCAGTGTTCGTAACACAGCCGTTGTGTCATTAAAATTTCTTTACAATATATTTGCGACTTATGAATATCAACTTTTGTCTTTATTGTTTATCCTAACTCTATTAATTTTCTAAGCAAACAGAACCCTGCCCCTTGGTTTCCTAACCTATATAAATTAATAATAATGTGGCTTGAAAATAAAATAATTTTTTTTTTAAATAAAATAATTTTCACTGTATCATCATAAAAACTTCCTTCCTTATAATATTAGTAATTAGTTGAATGTTGGAGGTAAACATTAAAATGTATTATTGATTTTTCAGTCACGAGCATCAGGTGAATCGGGCGGTAGTCCCGCTAGTGAAACTAATAATTCAACCAACGCGGCCACCAATGGCGAACGAGATTCATTTGGGTAAGACATTTATTTATATTGTATCTATAATATAAAAATGAATCACAAAATGTGTTAGTAAGTATATAACTCGAAAACAGCTGAACCGATTAATAAATTATTTTTTTAGAATATTCCCAGGAATATTTTACATCCAGATGTATTGAGATGGTTTTAAAGAAAAAATATGGTAGATGTAGGGTATAAGATAGGATAGGTACAGCGTGTACGTTGTCGTGTTAGAACATTTTGTTATAAATAATAGATTATATTTTGGTTAATACCAATTTATTGAGGCTTGATTCCTAATGAATCAAGCCTGTTAAAACTTCTAGGTTTGTGATAAGTTCTTGGTTTTTGATGTTATCTATCTGTTTTAATATTTATAAATGCAAACCATTGTCCTTTATTATATTTAAAACTTAAAGATCATTCTCACAGATTAAACAATAGTTTTATCAAACACTTATTTAATGAACAATTCAACCATTGAAATATTTAACAATATAAAATCTTTTATGTGCATACCAATTTAAGTAGGTAATATGAAGAATTAAGTTTTAAATAGTAATCTGTTTTAATTGACTATCACAATAAAATATTTAATATCCTAAAACACCAAATTGGGAAGAGAAATACTGACAATTAAAATGATAACTTATATATCACAATACATCAGTTAATTTTATTCGTCTTAAAAATGCAAAAAACTTTTGAATGAATAATATGTTTGTGACACTTTCACACCAAACTATGGAATGGATTTTTCTGACATTTTGCGTGCAGACATTTTTAATAGATATAATTGATTTATATGATTTTTTTTGCATTTACTGCCTAATTACAACCGTGTATTCAACATGTACATCAAAGGTTGTTTGGAAGAAATCGCTTCCAAACGATAAAGCCGCCAATTGTATATTAATTTTTCTTTTATATGTTATCTTCTGTTATGTTTCTGTTTAAATGTATGCAATATAGTGTGAAAT